>PVIU01013629.1:0-55082 GCA_004026605.1 Ondatra zibethicus | reverse complement strand
CCTGCCTAGAATCCCCCAGTGAGGGGCTGGGGTGTGGCTCAGTGGTGGAGCACCTGCCTAGAATCCCCCAGTGAGGGGCTGGGTGTGGCTCAGTGGAGCACTACTGCAAAAAAGACGAGGATGAGGAGGGCACAAGTTGGGCCCTTTTTCTTGTGACCTTCTTTTTCTCCAGATTTATTTTTACTGAAGTGTATGTGAAGGGGGGCATGTTCATATACCCAAGACCGGAAGATGGCATCCCCTGTGCTAGAAACTGAACTCAGATCCTCCTCAAGAACTGGAAGGTTTCTCCATCTCTGCAGCCCCCTGTGGTGTTCTTAGATTAAACTGGATCCAGGAGACCACATGTGGGACATAATAAGCTGGTCCTCAGTTCTCCCCAGGTCACAGCAGGAACAGGACAAGGAGTAAAGGACTGTAATGTAGCGTGTCACCAAGGCAAGACAGATCCTCATGCCTGTCACTCACAGTGCTGCTTTCAGAGAGAACAGAGGTGGCACAGCTGGCAGTAGCATCTCAAAGGGGTCTTCGCTTGTCCCTCAATGAACATTTCAGATCTTTGGCTGTGTGCCAGGAAAGACTCATGGGACAGCTAGGCAGACAGCCAGACCGAGCCATTGCATCTTGGTGGTCAACCACAGAGGGCTGAGCTGAGCGCTGGGACCACATGTGCTCTGCCTAATGGTACTGGGGCTGGGAGGTGGGGGCTGTGGGTTCAAGGGGCAGCAGGTGGAGAGGGCTCTGAATGCCAGGCCAGAAAGTTTGGTTTGAAAGAGAAGGCAATCAGAAGGTCTGTGCCAATTAGAAACGGGAGCTGATGCCTGGGGATATAGTTCAGTTGGTAGAGGGCTTTGCCTATCACAAACTAAGCCTTAGCACCATGTACACTGGATGTGGTGGCAAATGCCTGTAATCTCAGCTCTCAGAACTGAAGTCAGTCTCAATACTCGGAACTGGAGGGAGGAAGATCAGAAGTTCAGGGTCAGAAACTCAGCTACATAGTGAGTTTGAGGCCAGGCTGGAGCTACCTTAGATATATAGCAAAAAGGGGAGAGTGAGCGAGCAAGCAAGAGCAAGAGTGAGAGAGAGAGAGAGAGAGAGAGAGAGAGAGAGAGAGAGAGAGAGAGAGAGAGAGAGAGAATGATAAAGGCATGCTTGTAATTGGAACACTCAGGAGTCAAAAAGATCAAGGCCAGCCTGGGCTACTTATCTAGATAATGTCTCAAAAAAGGGGGGTTGCTGGAAAGATGCCAAGTGCTTAAGGGCATTGGTTGTTTTCCCAGAAGACCCAGGTTTGATTCCCAGCACCTCCCAATGTTGGCTCACAACCATCTGTAATTCCCGTTCTGGAGCACCTGATGCCCTCTTCTGGCCTCCTCAGGCACTGCATGCACATGGTACACAGACATAAATGCAGGCAAAATACACATAAAATGAATTAATATTTTTAAGAAAGGGGGGACTATGTCAGGGTGACACAGGCCAGAGATTCCAGCACTTGGTTGGGAAATGGAGACTAAAGGATCAGAGGTTCAAAGTCATCCTTGGCCACACAGCAACTGGAGACCATGGGATACAGGAGACCCTAAGTTAAACAATCAAACAAAAAGAACTGTCTCCTGCAAAAAAGAAAACACAAATGACCAATAACTTTTTCTGGTTTTTTTTTTTTTGAGACAGGGTTTCTCTGTGTAGCCCTGGCTGTCCTGGAACTCACTCTGTAGCTCAAACTGGCCTCAAACTCACAAAAATCCACCTGTCTCTGCCTCCTGAGTGCTGGGATTAAAAGCATGCTCCAACACCACCCAGCCCGATAATTATTTTTAAATGCAAATTCACACTAGATACTACCTCACTCCAGTCAGAATAGCTACCGTCAAAACTCTGACAGCAAGTGTTAGAAAGGATGTGGAGAGAAAGGAACCGTTATTCACTGCTGATGAGGGTGCGAATTCATCAGCCATTGTGGAAATCAGTTTGGAGATGCCTCAGGAGATTAGAAATGGCACTACCATATGACCCAGCTATTTCACTCTTGAGCATGTCCCCAGAGAACCCCAGAGATGTCCACAGAGATGCCTGCAACCCCATGCTCACTGTTGCTCTGTTCACTGCAGCAAAGAACGGGACCCAGCCAGCTGCCCATCAACAGGAGACTTGCTATGACCACCTGACACACATGGAACATGGGAATACGACTCATCTCTAAAAAAAAAATGGATGGATTTAGAGTGTGTAATATTAACTGAGGACACCCAAGACCAGTAAGAAAAGAAGACATGCATGTCCTCCCTCATATATGGGTCCTAGCCTGTCATGGGTCCATGTGAACAAGCACACGTGTGAGTAGAGAATAGCACACGGTAAGGCAAACGAGAGAATGGGATCAGGTAGTAAAGGGATGGATCACCAAGGGAGGACTCACGAGTCATGAAAGAGGGCAGAAAGTTAATCGTTCTTCTGGTTTTAGGTCTGTCAAAGCATTAAGGGTGACTATCGGTGAAAGCGTCCAGTGTGCAGCTCCACAGCTTCGGAATGGCTCTTTTGATTTGAGATAGAGTCAGTCTCACCATGTAGCTCTGACTGGCCCAGAGCGCACAGAGATCTGCCTGCCTCTGCCTCCATGATCTGATGGAAGGTGTGAGCCACTATGCCCAGCTGCAGAATAGCTGTTCTAACTGCACAGAAGTTCAATGAGACATGTAGACGGGCCAGAGTCTGTTTAGGCAGCTATGTTAATCAAGCTGCGTGATATATTTTATTTTCAAGTTCTTTGCAATAAAGTGATTTTTATACATAAAAAAGCAAACAAATGAAAGAAAAAGAAAATCGGTGAGAGGTTATGAGGCTCTGGGGGAGGTAGTTATTGCTTAATGGGCTCCTGCCTGGAGAGATGGAAGGGGTTGGAATGGCCAGTGGGGACTGTTACACAACATCATGAGCGTCATTAATGTCACTGACTGTACTGTCCTCCTCTGTCTCTGGGGACACGTGCCTAGACCCCTGGTAGGTGCCTGAAAACCTCCTGAACCCTGATATAGCACACATTTCCTCTTCATACATATGATAAAGTTTAATTTACAAATCATGGATAATGAGGGCTGACAGGATGGCTCAGTGGGTAAAGGTGCTTGCTGCCAAACCCAACGACCTGAGTTCTATTCCTGGGACCCACATGGTGGAAGGGGAGAACTTACTCCTTTTATCCTTTGTCCTCTACAGATTTCCTGCGGCAAAAGGGCATTCTTCACTCACACATAGATGCACACAAACTAAATAAATTAAATGTAATAGAAATTTAATTAGGCATAATGAAAGAAAAATAGCATAATGCTATAACAAAAGTTACTCTCTCTGTCTCTCTCTGTGTGTCTGTCTCTGTCTGTCAGTCTCTCTCTCCCCAAGACCAGATTGGCCTTGAACTTACAGAGATACGCCTGACACTGCCTTTGCCTTTCAAATGCTGGGCTTACTCTTATGATTTCATTTTATTTATATGTGTGTGTGTACACATGGGTGCTTGTGTCTGTGTAAGTGTATGTCTCTAAGTGTCTTCAGATGACGGCAGAGGCCAGAGGAGACTAACATGACAGATCGCTTGGCGCTAGGGTTATAAGAATGTGTGAGTCATGGGATATGCATGGCAGGATCTGAACTCAGGTCCCCGTGACTGAGCAGCAAGAGCTGTTAACTCCCGAGTCATCCTTACTGCGCCCTTTTCAGTGACTAACATGGAAAGAAGGAACCATTATACACTGCAGCCCCAGCTGCTGTGGAAAGGCTGAGGCAGGAAATCTCAGCGTCAGGGGTTTGGAAGGAGTTAAGGTCATCCTCAGCTACATAGTGAGTTTGAGGCCAGCCTAGATTCGAACAGAACAGCTCTCAAATAAGCAAACAATAGAGGGCTAGTTGGGAACAAAGATAAGGGAGACAAGGGACTTTTTTCTTCGTAAATGATGCAGTCAAGAAGACAGTTTAAAATGCACACATTGGGCCAATTGGTGCTCATGAGACTAGAATGAAGGATCTCAAGTTCTAGGCTAGCCTGAGCTATATATCAAGATCTTGTCTCAAAGAAGGCAAGGATGGAAATGGAGAGAAAAGTACTTTACCATGACAAGTTCAGAGCCAGTCAACAAGTATAGGACTTACCAGGAAGGATCTAGGCTGATCTGGCATCCCCAGCAACCACCCCGCTTGCTTTAGTACATAAGAGAGTGAAAGAAGGCAAAGGCTAGGCATGTATCTCAGCAGTAGAGCCCCTGCCTAGAATCCCCCAGTGAGGGGCTGGGGTATGGCTCAGTGGTAGAGCACCTGCCTAGAATCCCCCAGTGAGGGGCTGGGGTGTGGCTCAGTGGTAGAGCACCTGCCTAGAATCCTCAGTGAGGGGCTGGGGTGTGGTTCAGTGGTAGAGCACCTGCCTAGAATCCCCAGTGAGGGGCTGGGGTGTGGCTCTGCTTAAGAGCCCTGCCTACCGTGTATAAGCCACTGCGCTCCATATCCAACGCCATACAACAGACAGATGAGCACTGGCAGAAGAGGAAAAAAGACTAAGGTCAGGCTGAACTACTTCAGTATGGCAGGCAGGGCTCCTGTGCTGTGTTGGAGAGCAAGACACACTCCTGTAGCCAAGGAAGAGGACTGCTCTCTGTCGCGTGTCTGAAAAAGCCAAGGTCACCTGTGAACTTGGCATAGGAAGAGTTGCATTAGAAGAGGCTATCGTGAGGATTCTCTGTGGGTGCCATCACCAGAGGTTCCTCAGAAAGACCTAGCATGGCATCCCTAAAAGATAGATGAAGTCAAGTGAGGAAGGGAGTAAGCTGTACCGTTTAGCGGGACCAAGGGAGCAATCGAGGTACCATCTCACACCTCCTCCTGCACCCTCCCTTCTGCCCCTGCTGCAGCCAGGAAAGAAGAGAAGTGAAGAAAAGTCTTAACCCTGTAAAGTAAGTGGTTCCCCGGACACGCCCTGGCCACCATGCTGGTCTCGACAAAGCCCTTTGCAGATGGAACTTAAACATGGCAGGCCTGAGGCTAGGCCGAGAGCCTTGACTTTTCCAGAAGGCAGAAAACCTCCCAGGGGTTCTCCTTTTTTCCAGGAAGGCTTAAGGGCAACTCCCATCCTAATCCTCCTCCTTAGGTTCTCTCCCCCCCCCATCCACCCACGCACACACGTGCCTCATCCCATTTTGACACAAGGCCTCAAGTAGCTTAGACTGACCTTGACCTCACTACGTCTCTGGGGATGACCTTGAACTTCTGAGCTCCTGTTCTACCTCCCCAGTGCCAGCCTTATAGGCCTGGCCCCTTATGCAGTTTCTCCCTCTTCCTGTTCACCCTCCTGTTGCAGGTCTTACTTCTGCCCTTATGTAAATAACAAACAGCCCGAATCTAAAAGGAGCTGTTTATCTCCCCAGGCAAATCTGTGGGTCCTGTGGACGCTCTCAGAATGAGTCTGAACCACAAGTGAATCTCATGGGCTGGGTATGGTGGCACACCCACGTAACCCTGGCACTTAGGAGACTGAGACAACAGCGTCAGGAGTTCCAAGCCAGCCTGAGCTACATTTGAAAAACAATGACAGAGGACACAAATCCCCCACATCTTGTAACATTGTGTCCACCTTGGGGTACGGTCAACATGAAAGCCATCACCAGCTGGGGCTTCTCGACCTCCCAACCCCTCAACTATGAAGTCAAATGAACCCTTCTTCCTCCTCCTATCCTCTCTCTCTTTGATAAAGAGTGTCATATAGCTTGGCCTTCAACTTCCTATGCAGCACAAAGATCTTAAACTACCGATCCTCCTGCCTATACATCCCAAGTGCTTGGATTATAGCTGCATGCCACCATGTCTGGGGAATCGAAACCAGGACCCTACGCATACTAGACCAGTACGTCACCAACTGAGCTACATCTCCAGCCTCTTATTTATTTGGCTGGGTGTTTGTGTGTTTGGGGCGGTTCTTGGGTTTTTTGGTTTTGTTTTGTTTTGCCTTTTTAAGACAAGGTCTCACGATGTACCCTTAGCTGTCCTGGAACTCACTATGGAGACCAGGCTGGCCTCAAACTCACAGAGCTATGCCTGCCTCTGCCTCTTCAGTGATAGAATTAAAAGCATGTGCCATGTCACCACACCCAGCTTGCTTGCCTTTGAGAGGAGGTTTCACATAGCTGAGGCTGGTTTTGAACTGCTGGTCTTTCCAGGGCTGGGATTATAACAACGTGCCTCTCCTGACACTGTTCTTCATTTCTTTTCTTTTCTTTTTTTGAGACAGGGGTTTCTTAGTAGCTATGAAAACAGTCCTGGAACTCACTCTGTAGACCAGGCTGGCCTTGAACTCACAGAGATCCGCCTGCCTCTGCCTCCCAAGTGCTGGGATTAAAGGCGTGCGCCACCACCACCTGGTTCTTTTTTTTTTAATTTTTAAAATTACATTTAATGCGTGTGTGCATGTGTGTGTGGGTGTGTCACTGCACTAGGAGACAACTTTTAGAAGTCCAGTCACTTCTCCCATAGTGTAAAGCCTGGGATCAAACTTAGTTTAACAGTCTTGGCACCAAGTCCTTTATCCATTAAGCTATCTTGCTGGCTCCTCCTTTTTTAAAGCTGTTTTTTGTTGTTGGTTTAGTTTGGTTTGGTATTTTGTTTTGTGAGACAGGGTCTCTCCATATAGCCTTGGCTATCCTGGAATTCTCTCTGTAGACCAGGGTGGCTTTGAACTAAACAGAGATCCGCTTGCCTCTGCCTCCCAAGTGTTGTGATTAAAGGTATGCGCCACCACCGCCTGGGTTTTTTGTTTGTTTGTTTTTTAAGGGTACAATGGTCTGTTTGAAAGGCTCCTACCAGCCAAAACTGCAACAATCTGGACTCCGATGGAATAATGACAGCCGCGGATGAAAACGTCAAATGTGCTAGAGTCTAATAAAAAGAAAGCATTCAGACAGACCCCTAGGGATGCACTGCAAACCTCCAGGCCAGCATTGCTCAATGCTGTCCAAGACATCACGATCAGAAAGAGGCTGAGAAACCATCGCAGCTAAGAAGACTAAAGGCTACAGCAATGAACTGTCAGGCGTGTATCCTGATGTTACATCAGGTCAGAATATGCCTGCCAGAGTGCACTAGAAGAGAGGGCACACGAGGGGGTTCGTCCATGTGGCTCATGTATAAACTCTATGATTTTAATCTTTATCATGCACTAGGGTCTATTTGGCCTATTCTCCTTCTGTTTTCTTTGCAGTGCTGGGAATGAAACCCAGGGCCTTGCATGTGGTATACAAGTGCTCTACCACTGAGCCACACCCCAACCCCTCACTGGGGGATTCTAGGCAGGTTCTCTACCACTGAGTCACACCCCGGCCCCTCACTGGGGGGATAAGTTTTGGTAGAGGCAGAGGGTATGGCTCAGTGGTAGAGCCCCTGCCTAGAATCCCCCAGTGAGGGGCTGGGGTGTGGCTCAGTGGTAGAGCCCCTGCCTAGAATCCCCCAGTGAGGGGCTGGGGTGTGGCTCGGTGGTAGAGCTCTTGAATAACAAGTGTTAGGTTCTGAATTCAACCCCTGGTACTAACAAAAAGAAATAAACACAAAGAAACACACACACACACAAGTCCCCTCATAGGTCCAACAATAGAGCAGAGAAGATGCCCCATCCTGGCCCCATCTCACAGTGCTCCAACTGCACATAAACTTCTGCTTCCCGCAGTTTGCCCTATCCCTGGGAGAGACCTGCATGAAGCTGCGTGTCAAGAGGGAGATCGAAGAGGCGAAGAGGCGCGAATGGTTTGTGTTTGCCCCAGGACACTGAGAAAGGAGAGATGAAGGCAGCTACAGTGGAGGAAGTAGAACCCAGGGCATACGGTTCAGGCAAGGCATGGAATTACCCTGTGCTAACAGAACACAGTGACTAAGCACAGAGCCAGGGGATAGAGATAGGACTTAGCAGGGAAGCTGATGGACTGCTCTTGGGGAGGACCCAAGTCAGGAGGCACACAACTGCTTGCAACTCCAGTGCAGGGGATCTGACACCTGCGACCTCCCTTGGAATCTGCACTAATGTGTATACACCCACACCCACACACAGATAGGCACATAATGAGAACAATAAATATTTTTAAAGTTTTATGTGTATAGATGTTTTGCCTGCATATATGTTTATGGGTCATAAAAGGGTCAGATATCCTGGAACTAGATTGTGAGTTGACATATAGATGTAGATTCATGGAAACGTGTGTGTGTGCGCGCGCGTGTATGTGTGTATTGCTTCGGATCAAAGTTAGAACTTTGCACATGCTAACTAAGTGACCTATGACTGAGTGACATTCCCACCACATGCCTCAAGCTCCTGCCTCAGCCTCCACAGCAGCAGAGATTATAGCTCTGAACCACCAAGTCCTACTCTATGTTCCTTGCTAACTTTTTTTTATTTTTGGTATTAGACTTATTTTTACTACTCCCAGAGATGCCTGGCCATTTGGAAGGGGATGATGAGAAGGTTGGACAAGGGAACTGGGACTATAGCGCAGGTGACAGAGTGCTTGCCAGGCACGCACAGAGCCCTGTGCAGTCACAGGTAGGCACGGACCAGGCTGGTAGCTCATGCTTGTCATCCCAGCACTTTGGCAAGAGGATCGGGAGTTCAAGGTCATCCTTGGCTACACAGGGTCCAGAACTGCTTGAGCTACGTGAAACATTGTATCTAAAAATAAAAAGTCCCCCTTTGGGGGGTGGCTAAGAAAGACATGTGACAGTCAGAGGCCAAGTTACTGCACTCGGGCCCTCGGCGTGGCGGTGTGCACCTTTCCTCTCTGTGCCTCTTGCTGGTCCAGAAAACATTTTTTAAGTGTCTACAGCTGTTTTTGTCTGCATACATGTACATCTGCATGCCATGTGCATGTCTTGTGCCTTCCGAGGCCAGAAGAGGGAGTCGGGGTTGGAAAGATGGCTCAGCAGTTCAAAGCACTATTGTACAGGACCTGGGTTCAATTCCCAGCACCCACATGATGGCTCACAAGCATCTGTCACTCCAATTCCAAGGCTTCTAACACCCTCTTCGGACCTCTTTTCAAACCATTATGCACACACATACGTGTAGGAATGACATATTTTGTACACACATACATATAGGAACAACATGTTATGCACACATATACATGTAGGAACAACACTCACACACATATTTTTTTTAAAAATAATTATTTTTTAAAAAGGAACCAGATCCCCTGGAACTGGAGTTACGGTGTGAGCTACCATGTGGTGCTGGGGACCATGATCTTAACCACCACAAATCTCTACAGCCCGGTATCTGGTCAGTTTTAAATAATTTTTCCTGCCAGGTGGTGGTGGTGCACACCTTTAATCCCAGCACTCAGGAGGCAGAGGCAGATGGATCTCTGTGAGTTTAAGGTCAACCTGGTCTACAAAGTGAGTTCCAGGACAGCCAGGACTGTTATATAAAGAAACCTCGTCTCAGAAAACCAAAAAAAAAAAACTTTTTCTTGCTGGGTGGTAGTGTTGTTGCATGCCTTTAATCCCAGCAGAGGAAGAGGCAGCAGTCGGATCTCTGAGTTCGAGGCCAGTCTGGTCTACAGAGTGAGTCCTAGGACAGCCAGGACTACACAGAGAAACTCTGTTTCAAAAATACAAAAACAAAAACAAAACAAAAAGAATAAAACAAACAAACCATAACTCTTTCCATTGATTGTTCCAAAGCTACCTCTTCCAGTTTCGGTATCCATCGCAGATCTCACGCCTCTCTAGATGGCATGGCATATTCTCTACTCGGTAATAGGCATCACTGATACTTCTTATGGAACCTATCATAGCTGGGCAGGCCCCAGAGTGGAAAGCCCTGGAAAGGAGGGAGTGCCTGGAGACATACAAACCTTGCAGTCAAGCACATGAGAACTGTTCATTGCCAGGCACCTCCACCACGAGCCTCCGTCCCAGGCCTGAACATGACTCCCTCTACTCCACTGCCTTTTATTTTTGAGACAGGGTCTCTGTAGTCCATTCTGGTCTGAAGCTCACTTTGTAGCTGAGGTTGACCTTCAATTCCTGATCCCTCTGCCTCTACTTCCCAAGTGTTGGGATTACAAGTGTGCACCAACAGGCCTTGGTCTCCTGGGGTGTAGACCTTGCTCACTGGGATCCAGGTCTCTGTTTCCTGCCAGGAAGACAAAGCAGCATTGTGGATGGATGTCCAGGGCCAGTGGGGGCTAGCGGCACTTTGTCGCCCTCTGGTGGCAGTATGTGGTCTGGGTTCAAATCCTGTGAGGAGAATCCAGAGATGAAAAAAGGTGGGCTCACACTAAGGACCAGAATCTCAAATCTGGCTTCAGCCTTGAGGAGACACCTTGTAAACAGACTGTACCGCCCGCCTGTACTACGTGACAGTACGGTACTACTCCTGCATTGCGGCGCCTGCACTACAGGACCATTCGTGAGCCTGGGGCAAGGGCCTGTAGATTTAAACACACAAAGACACACAGACAGAGACATGGGTCATCCTTGAATTCCCCAAGAATGCCCCCTTTATTGTGTCCAGGAGCAGCTTATATAGGGATCCTTAACTGATAGCCACGCCGCAGCCAAACCCACCAGGAACCGCTCCCCTGCCATCAGGAACTCCTGAGGGTCTCGTGCTCAGAGCAGCTGCAAATACAGGAAAACAAGTTGTTTACAAGAAATTCAGGATCTGGGGGGTTCGCAGCTCCCAACAACAGACCATCCAGGATCTCATCCCATCCTCCATGACACCTGTCATGACTCAGGCCCTCAAAGATCAAGGGGTAGACAACTGGATTTGAGTCTGTGTTACCCTGACCCGAGCGGCTTTCTCATGAACATTAGTCTTTGCTCTGTCTAATCAGCATTAAAGAAGAAGAGGAGGAGGAGGAGCTGGGCAGAGCTGGGCGGTGGCGCATGCGTTTAATTACAGCACTCGGAAGGCAGAAGCAGGCAGATCTTTGTGAGTTCGAGGCCAGCTTGGTCTACAAATCAAGTTCCAGGACAGCCAGGGCTGTTACACAGAGAAACCCTGTCTCCAAAACCAAAATAAAAACAAACAAACAAAAAAAAGAGCCCTAACAGTTGTGAATACCACCAAGTGCACACCCTACACCTGTGGTTGGGCATTGGGATTACGGCTGTTTTCAGTAAGAGAGTTCAGGAAGGATTGTTAAGGGGTTTGGGCTTCTGGATGGCAATTTGGAGAGAATTTAGGAAAGGGTACTTTCCTTAGGACTAGATATTATTAGGGAGTGGGGTCAATTAACTGATTACATTTTTCTTTCTTTCTTTCTTTCTTTCTTTCTTTCTTTCTTTCTTTTCTTTTCTTTTTTTTCCCCTCCAAGATAGGGTTTCTCTGTGTAGCCTTGGCTGTCCTGGAACTCACTCTATAGACCAGGCTGGCCACCTGCCTCTGCCTCACGAGTGCTGGGATTAAAGGTGTGTACTGCCACCACCTGGCTGCTGATTACATTTAAAAAAAAAGAATAAAAACATTTATTGGAGAAGAATTCAAGTATTCTTGTACACACCATAAATGCAAACACACACACATACAAATTTGGTTACTCTCATAGTGACTGACAGAGCTGACAGGACTTGAGTGATGCTTATAAACTCGGAAACTTTACATCTATTACTTTGTAATTCAATTCTTACTAAAACTCCAAGACACATATTTGAAGCTGTATTAGAAAAATGCCAAACTAATCCCATAGCTTGCAGGTACATATCAATTGAACCAAGTCTTTCCCTATGTGGAAACTGAGTTAAGATATATACTTCACAGAACTAGACTGAGTAGTTTTAACTTCTTTTTTATTTTTATTTTTTATTAAATCTTTCTCATTTTAATTGTTTGGATAGGATGTGCTATACATTTTTCTCCATTCCCCTATCACCCTCCTCCCTACCCTCTCAGCCTCCCCCTTGCCCTCCATGGTCCCAATTTACTCAGGAATTCTTGTCTTTTTTTTCCCCCTTCCTAGGCAAATCCATGTCTGTCTGTCTTAGGGTCCTTTGTTACCTAGCTTCTCTGGGGTTGTGGCCTGTAAGCTGGTTGTCCTTTGCTTTATGTCTATTAATTACTTAAGAACAAGTACATATTATTTTTGTCTTTCTGGGTCTGGGTTACCTCACTCAGGATGGTTATTTTCTAGTACTGCCCATTTGCCTGCAAATTTCAAATAGCTCTGGCTATTATGAATAATGCTACTATGAACATAGCTGAGCAACTGTCCTTGTGGTGTGAGTGTGCATTCTTTGGTATATGCCAACAAGACAAAACGGCAGCCTACAGAATGGAAAAAGATCAGAGCCTGTAAAGGCTTGAAAAGGAGCCAAGAAAGGTTTGTTCTATCTGCTTGGGAAGATGTGTTTTGCTAGAAGGAGCCTAGAAGGATCCATTTCAGGGGTCCGCATCCTTCCATCAGGAACTCCAGAGGCACCCACAGTCCCCTTTCCTCTACTTCCTCTCCTGCATGGCAAAGCGCCACCCAGAACCTGATTACATTTTTAAATGATATTATTATTTACAGTACAGGAATTGGACATTGGGACTTGTAGATCCTAGACAAGCACATTCACTATAAGTGATGCCCCGGCCCCCCACACTGGTAGATTCTAGCCAAGTGCTCTACCACTGAGCTTCATATGTTGAGATGGCTGGCCTTGAACTCATAGAGATCTGCTTGCCTCTGCCATCTGAGTGCTGGGATTAAAGGTGTGTGCCATCATGACCATTGTCCTTAAGTTTTTGAGACAGAGTCTTGCTATGTAGCCCTGGCTGGCCTTGAATTGTCTATCCTCCTGCCACTGCCTCCTAAATACTAAGATTACAGGTATGTGCTACTGTCCTCGGCTGGATATTTTGATTTGGGGTTTTGTTTTTTTGTGGCACGGAGGTGTGTTAGAATATAGGCCTGTTGCCGGGCTGTGGTGGCACGCGCCTTTAATCCCAGCACTCGGGAGGCAGAAGCAGGCGGATCTCTGTGAGTTCGAGACCAGCCTGGTCTTCAAGAGCTAGTTCCAGGACAGGCTCCAAAGCCACAGAGAAACCCTGTCTCGAAAAACAAACAAACAAACAAACAAACAAAAGAATATAGGCCTGCACCTTTAGGCCTTAACCCATAGCCTGAGTCAGGCATGCCTTCAGCAGCTCTCTCTGGGGTAGAGTTCAGAATCAGTCGGTGCCGTGACTTGGCAGCTCCTAATTTATGGTACCTTGCTCCTCTGTGACTTTTGTCACGTTCAGTGTCCTGAGCTAAATCACATGCTGTTAACCATTCTGCTGCCTCTGAAAGGTTATGGAGAAGATCCTTCCTTTGTTCTGGGAATTTGGTGACTCCTCAGGGGGACTTGCTGGGAGAGATGACTCTGAATGTTATTTTCTAAAGAGATTCCTCTGCAGTCCTACACACATACACAGCCCTCCCCATGGCCTCCCCCCATTCCCATCTTTCTCTTATTCCCAGTTTTAGTGATGCTCCTCTCCAGGCTCCAAAGGGAACCTTCTCATTCCCTCTCAGGCTCCATCATGTTCAGAGCTGCATACATTGTATCGATTCTGTCTAACGCTCTCCCTCCTGTCTCGACGCCCAGCCAGCTTTGAGGCCCTTTCATTATAATAAGCCTCTTGAAAGGACTTATTTCAGTTTCCTTTAAAAACCAACTGTTGCTATTATTATCTGGAGCTAATACAGTGCCTCACATATGGTCTGCAAAACACTCTGCCCTTGGACAGTCCCAGCCCCCTCATTTTCCATTACCGTAGATGCTATGTAAAAATTTTTTTTGAGACAGGGTTTCTCTGTGGCTTTGGAGCCTGTCCTGGAACTAGCTCTGTAGACCAGGCTGGCCTCGAACTCACAGAGATCTGCCTACCTCTGCCTCTCAAGTGCTGGGATTAAAGGCATGCACCACCACCGCCCGGCCAGCTTCTTTATTCTAAGAAAAACTCATAGACTCAGCCGCGCCTGGTAGTTCTGTGCTTTCAGAATGGCCAAGGTGATCAGATCTGTCTCAGGAGTTATGTTTTTGTGCTGTGTTATGAAAGAAGATTATAAGAAATGGGGTGTGAGGCTAGACACAGAGGCTAATACTTCTAATCCCAGAATTCTGGAGGCAAACATGGTAAACATGGTTCTGGCAGGCCTTGCCCTTTTCCCCCATTACCTCTGCCACGCTAAAACCCATGAGATAACATTTCTAAAGCTGCCAACCAAGGTCTAGTCCCTTATTTGGCCTCTTCTTTCTCCTGAGACTGACTATCGAAGTATTACAGTCCAGCAATCAGAAGTCCCCTTTGGCTCACCTAATTAACACATCCAGTTAAAATTAAACACCTCATCCTAACACGGGTTTCCCTTTTTCCTTTATAAACCACCATTTGCCTATGGGCCACATCAGTCTCCTCTTTATCCAGAAACAGTCTTTTGTCGTTGCGGTGGCCCCCAAATACCCTTCTCCCCTTTCCTTTATTCCTTTCCCCCTTCTTCCTCTCTGCCTCCGGTCTTTGTTTCTTATTCCCTGCCCTCTGTCCCTCTGGGGCAAATATCTTCTTTGTGCTGAGAACTTGGTCTTGGAGTGTCCTGTACCGGTCTCTACAAAGGCAAGAGGATTTTCAGGAGTTCGAGGCCAACCTGAGCTACCTATAAACACTCTCTCAGGAGAAGGAATTAAAAAAAAAAAAAGATGCGAGGAGCTAAATGAAATAGCTCTTCCAGACAAAGCCCAGGGACAAGCAAAACCGGGAGGGAAGTGCTGAGAGCCATATGAAGGCAGCGCGAAGCCCTAGGAGACCTGAGAGGTTGCCTGGGGCCGGGCCACTCATCACGAAAGGCCGCCTCTTCCCCTGGGGACGTGAGAGTCACGCAGCCTTGATTTGTTTTGAAACAGGAAATGAAATTACGCTGCTACGGTCAAAATTAAGCCACACTGGCCTCGCGCTCATGAATATTCAGCAAGCCGGCGAGGCTCGCGACACCGCCTCCTGCCCCCTGTAGAGAGAGCGCGCACGCGCCGCCGGAGCGCGCCCAAGGTCTGGGAGTGCGCGTGCGCAGCCGGCGCGCCCTTTTGTCGTCATCAAGACGAGCGGGCGCCGGCGGCGCTTGAGAGGAAGTAGAAAGCCGCTATGGCGAGTCCGACGGCCGCCGCGGTGAGACCGCCCAGGCCCAAGAAAGAGCCGCAGACGCTCGTCATCCCCAAGAATGCTGCCGAGGAGCAGAAGCTCAAGCTGGAGCGGCTCATGAAGAACCCGGTGAGTCGGAGTCGGCTCTGCCGAGGCCCAGCCCCCTCGCCCCTCCAGGCTCGGGAACGCTACCCTCCGTACCCCTGGAGGAGGCCTGGCACGGGGAAGGCTGCCCCGTCGAGAGTGAGCTTCGTGGCTGTCCTCGTCCTACAGCGAAGCTGCATGAAGGGCGAGCTTCCGCCCTCCATACCCTCCTATTTTAAATTTTCTCTTTGAGGTACTGTGGCGTTGCGCGTTCTATTCACGCTCCAACTGAATCCGCTCTGTAGCATAGGCAGTCCTCAAGTTTGGGGCTCCCCTGCCTTGGGTCCCCAATTACTCCTGCACCGCTGTTCCAGATTGCTTTACAGCTCTTTCTGTTTTAACGTCAATAAGAATAAAAGCAGCAGAAGCTGGGCATGATTGGGCACACCTGTATAATCCCAGCACTCTGGTGGCTGACACAGATTACTACAGATTCCAGGCTAGCCTGGTCTACATAGTGAGTTTCAGGCCAGCTATATAGTGAGATCTATCTCAAGAATCAATTAAAAAAACCAAGAATCTATGCCTTAGGAAAAGTGCTCAACGCCTCTAAGTGGCACCCGTTATTGAAGAGGCATTGGCTAACAAATTTGGAACACATCACTCTTCTTTTTTTTAAAAAAAAAAGGATTTATTATATACACAGTGTTTTGCCTGCATGGTCACCTTCACGCCAGATGAGGGCGCCAGATCTCATTACAGGTGGTTGTGAGCCACCATGTGGTTGCTGGGAATTGAACTCAGGACCTCTGGAAGAGCAGCCAGTGCTCTTAACCGCTGAGCCGTCTCTCCAGCCCCAACACATCACTCTTTACCTTCCAACCCGACTTCATAGAAACGGCTAACTGAGAAGGCCTCGTATCTTCGCCAAGAAGAGGTTGACTTTCCTCTCAGTGACTTAGATTCTCGACGTTTGTAGTGTGGGAGAGTTTTTGCCCATGTTAGGCTCCATGGTTTACAGGATGAAGTAAGCTCAAGGCGGAAGATGAGCAGTCAACTCCAGGTTTGAGAAACACACTCATCTGTGTTAGGCCCCTAGAGAGGTAACTTCCAAAAAAAAGAGAGAGAGAGAGAGAGGGGTAATTTCCTCCGCAAGTGTATGCTTACAAATGCGTTTCTGTTTAACTGTTGCAGGACAAAGCAGTTCCAATTCCAGAGAAGATGAACGAGTGGGCTCCTCGGCCTCCTCCAGAGTTTGTCCGCGATGTCATGGGTACTGTCTTTTGTCTGTGTCGGGGGGTAATTTTTAAGGGGAATGTGGAACACTATTGTTACTTGTCAGCTGGATCTTTGGTAGGAAATTGTTTTGTCTTTACAGTGAAGGAATGCTGTGTTTTATGGTTTGGCACTAGATAATGGTTGCCCAGTTATTCTTTGGTATTTTTGTTTCTTGTGGTTAAACCATTTTATTCAAAGTCCTTAAAAAGTTGGTAAAGGCTGAAGAGGTCCAGAAGATCAGACAAACTAGTCAAGGAAGATCTTCCAGGCTTCCTTTGTGCTAAAGGTGCTTGTTTATTTTTTGAGATAGAGTCTCACTATGTAGCCCAGGCTGTGTTTGAACTCAGAAGCCTCACGCCTCCACCTCCTAAGGACTGGCAGGCATGATAGGCTTTCATCATTGTCCTAGAGTTTCTGTTGCTGTGGTGAAACACCGTGACCATAAGCAAGTTGTGAGGAAAAGGGTTTGTTTGGCTTACACTTCCACATCACTGTCCATCACTGAAGGAAGTCAGGCTGGGGACTCAGGTGGGGTTGGAGCCTGGAAGCAGGAGCTGATGCAGAGGCCATGGAGGGAGCTGCTTACTGGATTCGTCTACCAGTATGGTTGCCCGACTTGCTTTCTTACAGAACCCAAGCCCACCAGCCCAGAGATCACACCACCCACAACCAGATTTTATGGAGGCATTTTCTCAATTAAGGTTCCCTCCTTTCAGATGACTAGCTTGTATGAAGTTGACATAAAACTATCCAATGATCAGCCCTCTTCTGGCCTCTCCCGGCACCCATGTGCACACATAGGCACCTACTGTACACATAAACAGAAGGACATAATGGAACCAGGGTGGAGAGAAGGCTTGGCTTCTTCTCAGGTTTGTTGCTGACTTGCGAGTGCTCCCTCCCTATTCCTCAGTTTACCTCAAGGCTCTTTGCGTAGGTCTGATAAATAAACAATATGGCCTCTGCCTCTCACTGGCCTGCTTTGCTTGTCCTCCCTCTGCCCCTCATGCTGTCGCGCTTAAGCCACGAGTCTAAGATAAACTATTTCTATATAGTTATTCCTACGTTTTTGTATCCCACTTCTTATCGGAAGCATTTGTCCAGCTGTTAGGGATCTGCTGTCACTTGTGAAATCATGGAGGGACGCTGTGAGTCTTTCTGGACGGCCAGCTGTTGAGCTGCATCTGCTTCTCCTCTTACTGTCATATAGAAGTTTTGTTTCTCGCCACGGGTTGATGTGGAGCTTAAGTTGACCCTGAACTCTGGGTCCTCCTGCCTCAGCCTCTGAGTACTAGATTACAGACGTGCGCCACCACTGCTGTTTCAGAGGGGGATTTCCAGTGACCTCATACAAGTCATTAGTACCTACGATGTGCCACACCCTATCCTTGTTGGAATATAAGTAGAAAGTCCCAATACATATAGTACTTTCAGTTTGAGTTCTTAGGGTTAGTCTCAGGGTTAAGTGCAGCTTATGTTGGTAAGTGGATTCCTCCTCTCCTCTCCTCCCTTCCTCCCCTTTTATGGTCCTGGAAATTATTATGGTCCTGGAAATTAAACTCAGGGCCTGTGCCTGCCAGGCAAATGCTCTGCTGGTGTAGTCTGTCTCTAGGCCTGGGTAACTGATTTTATCTAGAACTCTGGGCTGTTTAGGCCTGGGTAACTGATTTTATCTAGAACTCTGGGCTGTTCTGGCTCTAGGTTCCAGTGCCGGGGCTGGCAGTGGAGAGTTCCACGTTTATAGGCACCTACGGCGGAGAGAGTACCAACGGCAGGACTACATGGATGCCATGGCTGAGAAGGTTAGTGAGCCAAGGAATCCAATGACTCTGGATCAGACTCCAAGCTGTTCACACTAGGAGAGGGATGTGTAGGAGTCTTCCCTGTATATGAAAGGGCTCCAGAGTCCCCTTCCCACCCTCCATAGGCCATTTGTTATGTAATGAAACAGCAGGTCAGGGCTTCCACACTGTTATCCTCCTTCCTCTCTTTCCTCTCTGTTGGGCTGAGAGTCTCATACAGTTCATTGTGGTCAGTGTAGATAGTGATTTGTGTTCAATGTCGGGTTTCTCAGAGGATTTTAGTTTTCTTGGTTCTTACATTTCCTCATGGTAGGTAATAAAGCCTGTGCAGCCCAGGGTAGGTCTGAGTGATAACGTTTTGTTTTGTTTTTCAGCAAAAACTGGATGCAGAGTTTCAGAAGAGACTAGAAAAGAATAAGATCGCCGCAGAGGAGCAGACTGCAAAGCGCCGGAAAAAGCGGTAAGAGCTTTCTGATCATTGTGCTCTGCAGACCGGAGGTGGGAAAGTGGGTGCTGGATAGTGAGCCAGGTCCTTAGAGGCCAAAGGTCACTAGCAACTGGGGTCAGGGTGCGCGCATATGAGGGCGTGTGATCCCAGCTACTATACAGGCCAGGGCAGGAGTTCAAGACTAGCCCAAGCCAAATAGAAAGACACTGTCACGAAACAAAATCAAAAGGGTTGGTGACATGGCTCAGCAGGTACAGGTGCTTGCTGCCAAGCCTAAAGTGTAGGCCCTAGAACCTACATGGTGTTTCTTAAAGGCTACCTCAAGCTGGGCGTAGTGGCTCACACCTTTAACCCCTGCACTCCAGGGGCAGAGTCCGGTGGGTCTCTGAGTTTGAGAACAGACTGGTCCTCAGAGCAAGTGCCAGGACAACCAGGGCCACACAGAGAGAGAGAGACCCTGTCTGAGGATGGGGCACGAAAAACAAAGTTGTCTTCTGACCTCCACCTGTGTGCCAGTCACACACATATCATTCACAACACCCCATGCAAATGTATGCCTGCTCTGTAAGCTTACAGCTCCTGCTGCTCTTCCAGAGGTCCGGAGTTCAGCTCCCACAACCACCTGTGACTCTAACCCCAGAGGATCTGATGCCCTCTTCTGGCCTCCATAGACACTGCACTTATGTGCATACACCCACACTCAGACATACATGATAAATGAATTTGTTATTATTGTTATTTTTTTTATAACAATTTGTAATAATGTTATTATTGTTGGTTTTTTTTCAAGGCAGGGTTTCTCTGTGTAGCTCTGGCTGTCCTGGAACTCATTCTGTAGCTGGCCTCAAACTCACAGAGATCCGCCTGCCTCTGTCTCTCAAGTGCTGAGATTAAAGGTGTGCACCACCACCGCCCAGTTAATAAAATGAATCTTTAAAAGAAATAAACCCTCTCTGGGTGATGGTAGTGCACACCTTTATTCCCAATATTCAAGAGACAGAAACAGACAGATCTCTGAGTTCAAGGGTAGCCTGGTCTACAGAGTGAGCTCCAGGAACAGCCAGCAATACACAGAGAAATCTTTTGTCTCTAAAAATAAAAACAAAAGTAAGAAATATATAAAGAAAGAAAGAAACCCTCAAAACAGGTAACAAAAAGTTGACTTGTGTAACCTCCAGGAGCTCTGGGCAGGCAAGCCCTGAGATAGCAGCACTGAGAGGAATGGCTTCTTACAAGACCTTGGGAACCACGCGTCCCTCATGGTCCTTCAGCCTGTTACAGATCTCCCGAAGATACAGTCGGAACTCTGGTGACTGTGTGGGTTTCCATGTCTCCCAACATTTCTGCATTTTGGTTTCGTTTGCCTTTTGAGATAGTCTTTTTTTAAAAAAAAAAAAAAAAAGATTTATTTATTATGTATACAACATTCTGCCTCCATGTATGCCCGCACACCAGAAGAGGGCACCTGATCTCATCATAGATGGCTGTGAGCCACCATGTGGTTGCTGGGAATTGAACTCAGGACCTCTGGAAGAGCAGCCAGTACTCTTAACCTCTGAGCCATCTCTCTAGCCCTTGAGATAGTCTTGCTGTGTAGCTTAGGCTGGCTTCAACACTGATCCCCTGCCTCAGTTTCCTTTCTATATTTGAACATTGTATTTTTGAGACTCTTTTAACCAAACTTCCCATGTGACTTTTTTTTGGGGGGGTCAGTTTTTTTGTTTGTTTGTTTTTGAGACGCTTTCACTATGTACCCCAGGCCAGCCTTGAACTCTTGGTTTTTCTGCTTGGCCCCACCAAAATTCTGGGACTACAGATAAAAGCCACCACACTCAGCCTGCTCCTCAGAGTTTGATCTCAACTTACTTCATTGAAAACAATTGACAGTGACAGGCTAGCAGAATCACGCTTTTTAAAGGGCACGTGTGTCTGTGTGGGTTTGTGCATGTAAATATGAGTGCTCATAGGGCCGGAAGAGAAGCTGGAGTTGCGGGCAGTCGTGAGTTGCCTGACATGGATGCTGGAAGCTGAACTCCAGTCCTAGCTGTCGAGCCATCTCCAGCTGTGACAGTGACATTTGCTATAAAGATAGCTTCAGTACAGGCTTTTCCGAAACACCCACCATGTGTGTCTTCCATGTGTAGCCAGAAGTTAAAAGAGAAGAAGTTAATGGCAAAGAAGATGAAGCGTGAACAGAAGAAACAGAAGGAAGGTGAGCTGTGTCCACATTTCTCTCGGTGCCGGTCACCATCGCTGATGGCAGTGGCCGCTACACTGAAGACTCGTGGTTAGCTGTGTGTGTCATGTCAGAAAGCCACATGCCTGAGCCAGGCATAGTGGCACACGCCTTTAACCCCAGCACTCCGGAGGCAGAGGCAGGTGGATCTTTGTGAGTTCAAGGCCAGCCTGGTCTACAGAGTGAGTTCCAGGACAGCCAGGGCTCTGTAGAAAGACCCTGTCTCAAAACCTAAAAGAAAGCAAGCCAGACTGACTTAAGCAAAAGGAAAGCTCACAGTAGGGTATTGGGGTGACTTACTGGACTCCTGGTTACCATGGCCACCCCCTCTGTCCCTGTCCTCACACTGCCTTGCTCCTCAGGTACCTTCAGCTGTCCACCAGCTGTCTTCCAGTGGTTCTCCATCTTGCCTCTTTTTTTTTTTCCCCCCCAGGAGGAAGGATTGAAGGGCTGTCTCAGCATTTGGAAGCCTTTTGTTTTGTAGTTATGTGTACATATATATATACACACATCTGTGTTTGTACATGTGTGCACATGGAAGCCAGAGACCAGTGTCAGGTTCCTCTTCAATTGCTCTTCACCTGAATTGTTGTGACACAGTCTCACTAAAGCTGGAGTTCACTGATTTCGCTGGGCTGGCTGCCTGACAAGCCCCAGGGATCTGTCTCCCTAGAGCTGGGATTTCAAGCACACACTGCCATGACTCCCCTGTCCATTGGTGCTAGGGTCCAAACTCGAGTCCTCATGCTAGAAGGCAGGCACCTGTACTGACTGATCCTTCTCCTAGTCCTCATTTGTTCGTTTGACACAGGGTTCATGTAGCCAGCCTGGCTCAGTCTCCCATGTAGCGAAGGCTGATTCTGAACCGAGATTCCTCCCCTTCTACTGTGTGAGTTCAGGGATCAAACTGAGGTCCTCCAACCTAACAGCAAGAACCTTCACCACGGAGCCTTCTTGCCAGCACTCTCTCTCCTGGTTTTGGTTTATTATTTGTTACTTTGTTTTGCTTGAGGCAGAGTCATGTAGCCCAGGCTGACCTTGTGCTCTGACCCTCCTTACCTTTGCCTCCCAAGTCTGTGATTACAGCTTGTGTTTTCTAATTCCCTGCATCTCATAGACTTTCAGCTGCTGTTGTAGGGATTCTTGTGCGGCTGCTCTCACGATCTACTTAGTGTCTGAAACAGGACGTGGGAATGCCCCGCTGCAGGTGTTCCTTCACACTTGCAAGTTTTTTGTCAAACTGGGTAGGGGGAAAAAAAACCCAACTTCTTCTTCTGTTCATTTGGATAGTTCCTAATCATCCACCCACAGGTTGTCTTCCCCCGTGATGTCTCCATTTTGTGGTTGATCCTGTCTTGTGAATTTTGTCTCAGTGACGAGGTAATAGGGAAGTTGTAAAAGCTTCCATTAGATTCTGATTCATGTTTTCCATTTCTTTGACGCAGTTTTACCATCCCATTTATTTTTTTGAATTTTTGTTTGTTATTTTTTAGGCAGGGTCTCTCTATGTAGCCCTGACTTTCCTGGAACTCATTATATAGGCCAGGCTGACTTTCAGGTCACAGATCCACCTGAGTGCTAGGATTAAAGGAGTGTGCCAGCGCCCCATGCCTGACTGCCTTCCCGTTCATTTCAGGACTCGGCCACTCTTACATTCCGGAAAAAGTTTAAACCAGATGCTGTCTTGATTTGCTTTCTACAGTTGTATAGACACCATGAGCAGTGGCAGCTCGGGTTTACTCCAGCGTGAGGAAGTCAGAGCTGCCGCAGGGGCCGTGAAGGAGCCCTTCTTCCTGGCTGGCTCTCCGTAGTTGCTCACCCTGCTTTCTTATGGAACCCAGGACTGCCTGCCCAGGGGTGACACTGCCCACAGTGGGCTCCGCCCTTCCACATCAATCGTTAATCAAGAAAAAACCCCCCAGATTTAATTAAGGCCTTTTCTCATTTGAAGTTCCCTCTTCCCAGATGACTTTGACTTGTGTCGAGATGATAAGAACACTAGTCTACATAGCTGCTCACTTCCAGTGCCTGGTCTGTCTGGGCCTTGGTCCCAAGTCTGTGTGGGTCTTGGTCCCTAATCTACATGGGTCTTTGTATCTGGTCTGTATGGGCCTGGTCTTTTGTTGATTTTCTTGTACCAGTTGAGCTTCCTGCCTCTTGAGAAGCCAAGTCATTTTCTCATGTATCCTGAGCTTTTCGAATGACATCTCTGTAAATGGAAGTTTCTGTCCTGCCTGGTTCCGCAACCATTCAGCCCCAAATCATCACATTTCTCAAGGCTATGGTCTTGTTTCTGTCTCTGGTAGGTCAGTAACTTGGCTGTGTTCAGCAAACAGGTTCTGGCCCTTCCGTGCGTTGTGGTTCTTAGAGTCTTCGCTGTGTTCTCCAGGTATGGCCCAAGAGTGCCATCCAGTGGCCAATCTTGGTTAGTTTTTTTTGAGTTCGGTAGCTAAGATAAAGGACCTCACTGTTAAAACTGCGCAGTCATGGTAAAGCATGCATACTGAGGTCTATCCTTTTGGTAAAACTGAAGTGCCAGGGAGATACAAGTCTGACTGTTGTAGTGGTGGTGTGTTGTTACTGCTGTTGCTGTGTGTGCTAGTCAGGGTCTTACTTTGAACCTAGTGGGCCTGAACTGTATAGCACATGGCTACTTTGTTTTTATTTATTCTGGTGTGTGGTGTGTGTACTCACGGGCCCACACGGTGGTCAGAAGGAGCTGGTTCTTGCCTGTCACCCTTTGCCCCGTACAGCGTCAAGGCCAGTATGGACTACACTGAGACCCTGATATACACACAGACAAAAGGAGGGAAACTCCACTGTGTGAGGTCGTCAGAGTACCAAATTTAGAGCACAATGATGGTTGCACGGATTTGGGAGACCGACCGTGGGAAGTTAATGGGGGTCTTTGTAGTGTGGGAGGTGAATGGTCCTGGACATGGTTGTGGCGACAGTAGGACAGCATTAAGAAAGCACTTAGAAAAAAAAATAAAAATAAAGCCGGGCAGTGGTGGCGTATGCCTTTAATCCCAGCACTCGGGAGGCAGAGGCAGGCGGATCTTTGTGAGTTCGAGGCCAGCCTGGTCTACAAGAGCGAGTTCCAGGACAGGCTCCAAAGCCACAAGAAACCCTGTCTCGAAAAACCAAAAAAAAAAAAAAAAGCACTTAGGTGAGACATGGTGGCACACACCATTAACCTGAGGACTCAGGAGACAAAGGCAAGCCCATCTCTGTGAGTTCAAGGACAGCCTGGTCTACATAGTAAATTTTGGGTCAGCCAGAGGTACATAGTGAGGCCTTGCCTCAGAAAAATAAGTAAATAAAAAGTAAAGCTCAGACTGACTGTAGTATCACATGTCTTTATTCCTAGCACTTGAGGGACGGGATGGACCGGGGGGGGGGGGGGCGAGTTGGTTAGTGTTTGCCTGGCTTCCATCCCAGCACTGCACAAAGCTTGGTTGGGGCATCTCTGACCCCACGCTCAGGAGGTAGAAGCAGGAGGCGCAGTTCTAGGGCTTCCTCAGCTGGAGTGAACAGGTGTTATCATTGGTATGGTGTGGACCGCCTGTGCATATCTGCTTATGTGCACTTTGTGTTGAACAGCATAGAAGTGGTCTGGGGACATCAGCAGTGACCTACATGCCTTTCTCCTCACTTTGTCCGACTATTTCCTCGTTGCTCATTTTGTGGAAAGAGTGAGATTTTCTAGTTGCCTGGGTGAAATATAGAATTTAATGTAGTGTGCCAGCTGTGCCACAAGGTGGCCCCAGCACACCATCAGGCTCCTGCTGGGTTGACAGCAGGAAGGGCAGCTGCCTAAGGTTGCCGCTGTGCTGTGTAGTAGGAGTGAGAGCAGCTGGTTGGCTGTGAGCCAGTCTGGACCCTTCTGAGACCCCGAGCTCTGCAGCCATGTGTCCTGACCAGGGTTTCCCTTCCCCGCCACACTGCCCTTCAGAGAATCTGACGTGACCGGAAGGCCCTGTTACTGGACGCAGCTAGAGCTCTTTCCCAGCCTCAGTGCTGGCTACAGCTTGGGTGGTGGGGGCAGGGAGGTCTCTTTGTCTGGAGGGCTCATCCACTGCCTAGCACATCAGAAGCGCCTGCTTCCTCCTGATCATTGCATTAAAAAGATCTCCTGGCACTGCCAGATGTGCCCTAATCAGCAGGGCACAGCATTCCCTTTAGTTAGAGATATTCACTAGAGGCGCTCTGTCCAAATGGCACCAAATGGTGCTTTGGACCAAACTACAGAGCCACAGCCTTACGTGTAATGGACTGGAAAGCTGCCTGGTTCTTCATGTCCTTTGGTCATGAAACCATTGTATTTCCTGCTTGGGAATCTTAGGGTACATTGAAAAGGACAAAGTGAAAACTGATAGTGACTATAATCCTTACTAAAAACAATAGCTTACGTTAGTGGTGTTTTTTTTTTCTGCTTTCAGTTTTTCATACGTGTGCCCTGTTCATTCATGTTAACGCCAGGCTGTTCTAATGTTACCACAGAACTTTATATCATAGGCAGTTTCCTATGGCCTTGCAGTTCCGTAGTACTCCACTTGGGGGTGGAGTTTTTTGTTTTCTTGTTTTTCTCCCCTCCTTATCCTGTCTAATCCATCTGGGGGACAAAAACCAAAACCCTGTCGTCTTCAGTTTCACCCAGTGATGTGTCTATAAGAGAAATAAGATCTCCCAATAGAGCCAGACGGTGGTGACACACACCTTTAATCCCAGCAGAGGTACGTAGATCTTGAATTTGAGGCCAGCCTGATCCACAGAGTGAGTTCCAGGACAGCCAGAGCTACACAGAGAAACCCTGTCTTGAAAAACAAAAATGAAAACAAATGTCCAAATGATGGGCAGAGTGCTTATCAACAAGCCTGCAGGCCTGAGTTCAGTCCTCAGGGCCTTCATAGAAGAAGCAAAGAAATGACTCCCTCAGGTTGTCCTCTGACCCTCACACATGTGTGATAGCACACATGCCTACACATGCATAAATATCATTTTAGAAGTTAAGTGCAATGATAAGTCTTTGACTCCTGGATTTTAAAGTACTGTGTGAGCAATAGTTGGAGAGTTACGGAAGGTATGGCTGGCAGATGATTCGGGGTATATGACTTGCCACCAAGCCTGACAACTGCACTCGTTACCCAGGAGCCACATCGTAGAGGAGAGAGCTGACTCCTGACTTGAACATGTGTGCTCTGGCACACACACCCACACACATGCATATTAGATAAATTAATTTTAAAAAAGAGTAATGGGGCCTGGAGGGATGGCTCAGCCGTTAAAGGCTAGGCTCACAACCAAAAATATAAGAGTTAGGTTCCCAGCACCCCTGGCTGTCCCTCCAGGTACCACTGAAAAAAAAAAAAGAAAAAAGAGTAATGGATATAATTAAAAAGGAAATATCGGTCCAAGCTTGGTGCTGTAATTCCAGCACTTGGGAAGCTGAGGCAGGAGGTTTGCCTGGAGTTTGAGTAGAATGTATATGTTAAAAGATCCATCTCAAAGTTGGGATTTGTTTAAATCCCAAATGTCAAAATGCCCTCCTCCAAAAAGGTTACCATTCCTTCTTTGTGTTTGGGGGGAGGAGTTTTGTTTTCTAGACAGGGTAGTCTGTGGGGTTTGAATGGAAGTGACCCCTATAGGCTCATAGATGTGAATGTGTAGTCACCAGTGGGTGCTGCTTACAGAGGCTTAGAAAGTGTGGCCTTGTTGGGGTAGATATGTTGCTGGGGATGGGGCTTTGAGGTTTCAAAGGTCCAAGCCAGGCTCAGTGTCTCTAACTCTCTGCCTACTGCCAAAGGATACAGATGTAAATCCTGCTTCTACTGCACCATCCCTGCCTGCATGCTCGCATGCTCCCTGCTGTAGTGGTAATGGACCAAGGCCCTGGAACTGTAGGCAAGCCCCTGCTAAATGCTTTCCTTTCTAAGAGTTGCCTTGAAATGGCGTCTCTCCATAGCAACAGAACACTAGTGAAGATGGGGTCTCACTGTGCAGCCCTGCTGACCAGCTCACCTGCCTCTGGTTCCTAGTGGATTAATCCTTGGGATCAAATGCACATGTCACCCTGCTCTGTTTTCTTTTCTTTTTGTTTTTTTGTTTTTGTTTTTTTCAAGACAGGGTTTACTCTGTAGCTTTGGAGCCTGTTCTGGAACTTGCTCTTGTAGAGCAGGCTGGTCTCAAACTCACAGAGATCCGCCTCCCTCTGCCTCCCGAGTGCTGGGATTAAAGACGTGCCACCACCACCCGGCCTCTGTTTTCTTTAGATAGTATTTCAGACTGGTGTCAGACTCACTGGATAGCTGAGACGGTTTTAAGCTTGTGATCCTTTTGCCTCCACCTCCCAAGTATGTGCTGTCAGGCCCAGGGGTTTGTACATATATCATTTTAGGGTTTATTTGCTTGGGTACTCGACAGGTATTTTTTTAAGATTCATTTTTAATTATGTATATATGTGGGGAGGGTAGGTAATTGTGTAGGTGTGGGCTTATGGGTGTAGGTGCCCCACAGAGGCCAGAAGAGGGCATTCATTTTCCTGGAGCTAAAGACAGTTGTAAGCCATCTGGTGTGGGTGCTTGTAGCAAGCTTTCTCAAATGTAGTCAGACTTTCTTTTGTAGAACTACCAGCTCCCCAGTAACTATACAGAGACTTAATAGTAATTATGAAAGCTGGACCTTAGCTTGGGTTTTTTTCCAACTAGCTCTTATAACTTAAATTAAGCTCTCTATTAATCTACATTCTGCCACATGGATTGATTATCTCTGTTCTGTACTGTGTATATGTCCAACTTCTTCAGAGTCTCCTGGTATCCCCCTCTCTTCTTCCCAGACCCCCCCCCCAGAAATCCAGCTTATTCTCTCCTGCCTAGCTATTGGCCATTCAGCTCTTTATTAAACCAATCACAGTGACACATCTTCACACAGTGTAAACGAATATTCTGCATCAGGTGCTGGGCACTGAATTCAGACCATTTGGAAGAGTAGTAAATGCTCTTAGCTGCTGAACCATCTGTCTGGTCCCTCCAGCCTTCTTTCTTTTCTGTTTGTTTTGTTTTTTTGAGACAGCTTGTCTTTGTAGCCCTGGCTGTCCTGGAACTCACTCCGTAGACCTCTGCCTCCCAAGTGCTGGGATTAAAGGCGTGCACCACACCCAGCTTTTCAGCTTTCTCTAAATATGCTTTGTCTTATGTTTTGCTAGGCTTGAACCCAGGGACTTGTGCATACCAACCAAGTACTCTACTCTGAGCTGTACCTACAGCCCCTAGAGTGATTTTAGATTCACTGAAAGTTAGGATGATGACATAGAATCCTCGTGCACCCAGTTTCCCCTGTTTAACATCCTGGTCTACCTACTGTCGGTAGCTAGTTTTCCTCCTTTCTTCAGGGTTCTTGCCTTTTATTCCCTCTCTTCTTCCCGTTGAGAATTCAGCACAGAACCCCACCGCGTGTTCAGTCATCATGTGGCCTTGGGCTCCATTGACTGAGAATTTCTTAGACTTTACTTGGCTTGGCCTCTGTATGACATCTCTCAGTTGGGATTTGATTGGTGTTCTTTATGTGATTGGACCGGAGCTGCTGGACGGTGTCCACTGCCGTCCTACTCCTGCGCGTCCAGGCTGGACAGTGTCCGCTGCCGTCCTACTCCTGCGCGTCCAGGCTGGACAGTGTCCGCTGCCGTCCTACTCCTGCGCGTCCAGGCTGGACAGTGTGGACGACTGACATGGCTCACTGATGCTTTTCATCAACTGATGTTGTACAGTGGTTGTTGGGGTTTTGTTTTTGTGGTGCTGGGGATGGAGTCATGGCCTCTCATGCTAGGCAAACCCTGCACCTGGAGCCACACCCCAGCTTACAGCTGTTAATGTTGCTGTTGGCACACCACGGAGGTCATGTTTATTAGGTTTTCCCACTATAAATTTGCTGCTCTTCCCCTGAATAATTTACTTTTTGGAAGGAAATTACTACATGCAGCCCATATCTAAGGACTGAGGTCCAGTCAGTCCCCTCCAGTCTGAAGGCAGAGATCGACAGACATCCACTGAGGAGATGATCTCTGTCTACATAAGTATTTGTCTGTGTGTGATCCGGTCTTTCTGGACCTTGTTGCTGGGACCGTCTGTTGTTCCGGTGATGGGGTTCCATCATCACGGGCCTCCCTATCACAAGTTTTCAGCACTTCCTTGCTTTCTGGTACTGTAAAGTACTCCAGGCTCATCTTGAGGATTTCCTGCTCTCAACCCTCGGGTGTTGCTCCAAGACATCTGCTTTCTTTTGTTGGCTTAGTGTTAGAAAGCAAGATCATGGGGGTGGGGCGGGAGTAGTCGTTCATCGTGACTGGTAGACAAAGCAGTGGAGGGCAGTTCTGCTCTGCAAGTGTACTAGACTGTGTGCCCATCAGTGGCTGTGACATTGCCAAGTGATGCTGTCTGGTGGGCCCGCCATCACACCATATAGTTCGTCAGTTGATAGAGATCACTGTGCCACATGGGGGGTGGAGTCCTGAACACGACCATCTGTCTACAGTAATCATGAGTTCTGACGTGCCCAGCTTTTCTCCATCATCAGTGGTCATTCCAGCTTTGTCCACCTTACTATCCCTTATCCGTCACCCTTGTTCACTTCTGGCACATGTTATACTGGTGGAGAGTTACCGCTTCCCTGAGGGTCGCAGCTGCTTACACCAGAGCACAGAAGCCCTGTGCCTGTAGCTGTAGACTCCACTTGTTTCCAGCGGTGCTGCTCAGCACCACCCCACCCTTCACAGAGATGCATTTATAGGTCAGTTGGCTCTGCATTCCATCCTAACCCCTGACCTAAGTGACTTTAAAGATATATTTTTAAATTTATATATATCTGCAGTTATGTATATGCAAGTATGTATAGCTCCCATAAAGGCCAGAGGAAACCATCAGATCTGCTGGATTTGGAGTTAATTTTTTTCTTTTTTAGAGTTTTCAATTTTATGTGTGTTTTGCCTGTGTTTTGTTTTTTTTTTAAACTTTCCTAACAGTAGGATTGCCTGTGTTTATATATGTGTATCACATGTGTGCCTGGTGCCTGCAGAGGTCTAAAGAAGGTATCAGACCCCTTGGAACTAAAGTTACTGATGATTATGAGCCACCGTGTGAGTGCTAGAAACCCAACCTCGGTTCTCTGCATCAGCACCCAGTGCTTTGACAATACCCTCTCTCTAGCTCCAGTGCATGTATTTTGTCCAGTGTGTAGTATTGTGAGTCTGCCAGAAAATATACAAAGTAGTTTCGCTGCCTGAAAAGTCCCTGGTGAGTCAGCTGGGCCCTGTGCTGAGGACTCCCCCGCCTCTTTGCAGCCAGCTCCCGCCCACTCCCCTGCTCTCAGGACAGGAGGAGGGGCTGGGGAAAAGTTGTCTCTGTGTTGTTTTCTGGGCCAGCTCAGCTGTGCCACAGGGCTAAAGCAGTGTTAGAATATGCTGGACGCCTAAGAGCTGCCCATAGGGCAGCAGGAGAGGGGTCCCTAGGCAGTGTTTGAGGAAAGCCAGGAGGCTGGCATGGCTGTTGTGGGCACAGCCCCTTGTTTCAATGGGCTTTTGTTTGTATGTGGTTTTGAAGATCCTCTTGCCATCTTCATTGAGAACCGAGGCTCAGGAAGGGGAGTTTGGTAGCCCAGTGGGAGATGTGAAACACCTGGGTATCTTTCAGGGTACCCTATTTGGTGGTGATGTAGACAGTGGGGGCCATACACTCAGCAGGCCTGACATGGGGGTGTCAGGTTCTAGTGTGTACAGCCAGATCTTTTTGGTGAGGCTGCGGTGCCCCTCTCAGAGCAATGCAGATTGCTTTTGTGGTAGACCTTCCAAAACAGTGGCCTTGGGCACTGGTGGTCACAAGGGCCACCTCTGACTCCTGGCTGTTTCTGCCTAGGAAGTATACCCTCAGCTGCTCTCCTCCTCTTTTTGAGACAGGGTTTGCTACCCAAGCTAACCTCAAACTCACTATGTAGCTGAGAATATCCTTGAACTTTTTATCATCTGCCTCCATGTTTGAAGTGCTGGAATTAGAAGTGCAGCTTCTGTGCCTAGACACTCCCTGACTTAACCCCACATCCGTCAGATCTGTCTGCTTATGGTTTGAATGTTGTGTTGGTGCAGAACCCAATCAGTGCCAAGAACAGCGTGCCAGCAGCTCTGAGGAGGAGGAAGAAGAGCCCAGCATCATCATGGGGCGATGAGGACGTGAGCCCAGTTCGTTCTCTGACCAGCCTCAGAAAGGAAAGAGATTGTGGCCCATCTGCCAGACTGGCTGTGTTGGGAGGAAGACAGGAGCCTCCTGCACCCCTGCTTGCCTAGGGAGCAGAGGACCATCCCCTAGACGCTTGAGCTTGAAGATTGCCTGCTGCGTCTGCCCTGCTCCTGATGGAGGGGATGCCTCCCTTCCCCTGGTGCCTGCTCCTGATGGAGGGGATGCCTCCCTTCCCCTGGTGCCTGCTCCTGATGGAGGGGATGCCTCCCTTCCCCTGGTGCCTGTTTCTTTCTGCTTGACCAGCGATGAGCCCTGCGCTGGTTTCTGTGAAGGGAATATTTATTTAGTAAAGAGCAGAAAACCTATAGGTTTTGTCCATGTGTTCGAGGTGTTAATTACCAAAGCCTCAGAGAAACTGAAGTGACACAGAGACTGGACCTTGAGATTTGGCGGGTCCTCTTTTGCAAGCTCACTTCCACACCTACCCTTTGGGTGCCCAGCCCTGTCCCTAATGGAACAGCAGACTTCAGCACTGAAGAACTGTGCCCGCCTAGCAGCTCCCGGAACATGTATGAGCTGACCAGGGCCCTCAGTAGGAGGCTGGGCAGAAGGAGAGAGGTTCCAGGAAGACGACAGGTGATGAAAGAAAGCAGGGGGTGACCAGAGAGACATGGGAGACGGCACAGGTACTGGCCAAAGCCTTCCACCCTTAAATCAGGAGATCTAAACCAAGAGGGAGCTCTTCGGAATGGAAAACCCTCCTGTCAATCCTCCCACTGAGTGTCCTTGAGTGACTGGTCCAGACCTGCTGTGTGTACAGGTCCAGAATGCAGCCAACACCATGCCAGGGAGAAGGGAGGTGACCCAGGACCGCCTTGGTCCTCAGAGCCATTATCAGGCCAGTGGGGTGACGGGCAGTTTCTAGTAGAGCGTGGCTCTGTGTCTGGAGTGTCTCCAGTTCCCCGTGTGCCATGTGCCTTCTATAGATGTTAGTAGCATGTTGAGTGAAAGGGAAACTAAGAATATTGTCTACTTTTTGATTTTTGTTGCTGTTCTTTGATAGCTAATACGTGTTTGTAATGTACTTTGATCATGTTTACTCCATTCTCTTAGCCTACCCCCACCAGGTCTTTTTCCCCAGCAGATTCCCCTCCTGCTTTCGTGTCTTCTTTTTGGCATGGCACGCTTTAAGGTCGCCTGAATGAGCTTGGGTGGCCAGTTATTTACCAAAACATGGGAACCTTCCCAGTGGCTGTAGCAGATTCCCTGTGCCCACTCTGAGTCATGTGACGTGTAGCCCCGTCCCTCCAGCATGTCGAGTCACAGGCGATGTTCAGGTGTGTCAGGACTAGCCTTGTGGTTTGTGATTGCTTTTAATTCTCCCTTTACCCATCTGTGTCGAGGCTCTCGCTTTGAATCTGCAGCCTAGACCTCATGGGCTCTTGCTCTGCGGAGGAATAGGGCTGGGCCTAAAAGTCTTTCCATCTGCTGCCTCAGAGCCGGGGACAAGTCCCTTCCTGCCTCTGCTGGTTTGCCTGGCCTAGAGCTGCACTCAGCACATGTGTCCGGCAGCTTGGGATGACTAAACAAAAGGACTCCAGGCTGACTGCTGATGTGAGGAGGAAGTGTCTGTTCTCTAGGTTAGCTGACTCTCGGTCTATCTTCAGGCTGTTATTTGTTTGGGGAAATGGAGCAGTTAAGTGGCGTCACTGAGGCGGGTGGCTGATGTTGTCAGCTGCCCCCAAAGCCACAGAGAGGAGGACTGTGCCGTCACGTGCTTGCTGAGGGCTCACGGATGGAGAGAAGCCTGGCAGCGAACCCCAGGCCGCATATAACATAACTGCCTCAGAAAGCCTGGTGAGTGTGGCCACCTCACCCCAACACCCTAGTCAGTCTCTTCTGCTCTGCGAAGCTAAGCCCTCTTGTCCTGGCCTCCTCTGGGGGAGCAAACCTTGTCTCTGAAGATCCTGATTTACCTACACGTTAGGCCTTTTTCATTCACTCTGATGGCAGATGTGATTTCTCATGGAACTTCCCAAATACAGTTTCTCTTGTTGCAAGTGATGGAGCTGGGGTTGAGCCAGCGGTATGACTGGGACCATTGTAGATGTGCTGTCCTGGGGAGAGCTGTCTGGAAGCACCACTATAGAAGGGGTGGGTGCCTGGTGCTGCCAGGGCTGAGGATGTACAGCCCTCCTTTGTATGAGTGATGGTATGTGGCTCATGAACCTATGTGCACACTCCAGAGACCACAGAGCATCACTATCCTGTTACACCCTGTTCCCCCGAGACAGGGTCTCTAAGCCTGGAATGAGGCTGGTGGCTGACAGGCCCCAGCAATTGGGTGTGGGGATTTGAACTCAGGTCCTCACGCTTGCACAGCAAGCGCTCTTATTCATTGAGCCATCTCCTCAGCCCTCATAAAACAACTGAGTAAGGGGCTGGAGAGAGAGCTCAGCAGTTAATAGCACTGGCTGCTCTTGCAGAGGGGCTGCCTTTGGTTCCCTGCACCACATGGTAGCAACCATACATTCACTCCAGTTCTTGAGCATCTGGCAGCGCCTTCTGACTTCCGTGAGCACTAGATGTGCATGTGATACACATACACACATGAAAAGGAAAAAAAATATTTGAGTGGAGCCGACGCTCATTATTCATGAATTCCTATTGTGAACTGCGTATGCATTAAAATCTGTCACAAATCCATACTCGCAGTGCTTTTACAGTCATTTGCAAACAGTGTCAAAAAGTTCTAGTGGCTTGTCAACATGTTCCCAGATAAGGCTGGTAGACTCAACCCCATTCCTTCTTTCAGCTCATGTACTTGGTCTGTCTAGTGGCCAGTGGTTCTGTGCCTTTTGGTTCTCTTGGTGAGACTGCAGTTTAAAAGATCTCCCCAGGTGTTGTATTAGGATGCTATGTATGTTCCTAAGAGACAGCGTCCTGGATTTCACTCTGGGATACTATTTGTCAACTTGAAGAAGGAGCTGAATTGGGGAATTGCCTCCATCAGATCGGCCTGGGGACGTATCTGTGGGGCATTTTCTTGACTGAGGATTGATGTGGAAGGGCCTAGGTCACTGTGAGCAACTCTGGGTGATGCCATCCCTGGGCAAGTGGGGCTGTATAAGAAGAGAAGCTGAGGGACTGGAGAGATGGCTCAGTGGTTAAGAGCGCTGGCTGCTCTTCCAGAGGTCCTGGAGTTCAATTCCCAGCAACCACATGGTGGCTCACAACCATCTGTAATGAGATCTGGTGCCCTCTCCTGGTGTGCAGACATACGTGGAGGCAGAATGTTGTATACATAATAAATAAATAAATATGAATAAATAAATAAATCTTTAAGAAAAAAAGAAGAGAAGCTAAATGAGCAATAAGCAGCATCCTTCCTTGGTCTCTGCGTCAATTCCTGCCTCAGTTTCCCTTGATGGACTGTGTGTGAGCTGTGAGCCAAATAAACACATTCTTCCCCAGGTTGCTTTTGGTCAGGGCTTTAGCACAGCAGCAGAGAAGCAAGCAAAGACATGCCTTCACCTTGCCCAGTCCTCGAGCCTGTGTCCTCCCACCTTTGCCTCTCGCATCTTCCTTGCCAGGTTACCCTCAGTGACCTCGTCCACAGTCCTGCATTCCTGACAATGCCTGCTGGCTTCCAGTATTGTCTTCCTTGTTCAAGCCCCAGAGAGTTGGGTGACCCTACTGTCCTCTGTCCACACCAGGCCCCAAGAGAGCCTGTCTTGCTTTGAGTGTCAAGTAAACTGGTACATTCTGAGTCTGGGGTCTCATCCCCACTAAGAGCCCCACACATGTGTGTTCGGTGATCACTTAATGGTGTCCAAGGGGTGTATGACATGTAAATCCTACTGTAAAAGAAAAGGAATCTCAGCTTCAGCATGTTCTCCTCCCGTGGAGGGAAACTGCACCACCATGCACATTACTAGCTTGAGGAGCAGGGTCACCTGGTCCCTAACCTATGCCTCATGTCCCCACCCACACCTCTAGCATCTCCAGCCTGATGGGGCTGATATGGCCTCTGATTACCTACCAGTCCTCCCATCAGAAAGAGCATCTCACATACTCAGTCCCCAGCGGCTTCCTTCTAGTCTCAAAGCCTTAGCTTTTTGGGAACCAGGACTGTGATCCCTAGTGCTAGCAGGCAGGTCGGCGTGTGATGGTAACTGTCTGGAAACAAGGAAATCACAGAGACTGAAGGCCAAGGGTAACTTCTTCAAGCTTGGTACACGAACGTGTCGGGATGCCTGTCTGTCAGCAGGAAGCTGCCTGACAGTTGAAATGCGTATGCGGCAAAGATGGAACTTCAGGGTCCATTGAGGTGGCTCAGTGGGTAAAGGTGCCTGCTGCCAAACCCCCAGAATGCACACAGGAAGGTGACAACTAGCCTCTGCAAGCTTGTAATCCCAGCTCTTGGGAGGTAGAGGCAGGGAAATCAGGAGTTCCAAGTCAGGGCCAGCATGGGCTACATGAGACCTTGTCTTAGAAAAAAGCCAATAAATATGTAGGCTCCCCAGTGATAGCCTCAAATTTTTGATTCATTACCATTCTAATCATAAGGGCAGGGGAAATGTGGGAGGGTCCAGTAATTAGGAGAATTGGGCTGGCCAGAGAGGGCATTTGAGCAGGAGTCTTGGGTGATTTCTTCCCACCTTGAGAAACTCTGAATTTTAACAAGTATCTTTTTTCTTTCTTTAAATGTATTTTTATTTTATTTTGTTTTATTGTGACAGAGTCTGTTTTAGGGTTCTATTGCTGTGCAGAGACACCATGACCACAGCAACTCTTATAAAGGAAACATTTAATGGGGACCGGCTTAGAGTTCAGAGGTTTAGTCCATTATTGTCATGGCAGGAAGCGTGGTGGTGTGCAGACAGACATGGTGTTGAAGAGGTACCTTTGAGTTCTACATCTGGATCAGCAGGAAGAGACAGCCACTAGGCCTGACTTGAGTTTCTGAAACCTCAAAGCCCCCTAGTGACACACTTCCTCCAGCAAGGCCTCATCTAATAGTGCCAATCCCTGGGAGCCTGTGGAGTCATTTCCATTCAGACCACCACACGGTCTCACTGTGTACCCCAGACTGGCCTAGAACTCACTATGTAGGCCAGGTTAGCCTCAAACTCATAGAAATCCACTGCCTCTGCCTCCCAAATGCTGGGATTAAAGACATGTTCCACCTACCTTGCAAAGAGCCATGAGTATTTTGGATTTACCTGTTTACAGCCTTAATCTTTTAGAGAAATTGTCAAATTGGTTTAAGGGAGTATTTTAATTTTATTATCTGATACTATGATTTTTTAAAAGCCCGATTAAAAAACCAACTTAGACATGGAAGTGTTTATTTAGCTTACAGTTCCGTGTTACCGTCCGTCATTGTGGGGAAGTCAAGGCAGGAACTGCAGAGAGTGATCCCTTCATATCTGCAGTCAAGGGCAGAGAGCAATGAATGCCTGCTGCTCACTTGTGCTGAACTCAGTTCTTCCACTCTTAACAGTGGAGAGAATGATCCGCTCCAGGGGACTGCGTCTTCCCACGTCAGTTAACTTAAGACAGTTTGGGCTGGAGAGATGGCTCATTAGCTAGGAGCAGTGGCTTCTCTTCCTGAGGACCTGGTTCAATTTTCCAGCACCTACATGTTGGCTCACAGCTGTCTGTGACTAGTTGCAGGGACTCCTACGCTGCCTTCTGGTGTCTGAAGTATGGCTTGTACATGGTACACAGACATACATACATTCAGGCAAGCATAACACATGGTTTGAATAAGAATGACCCCCATAGGCTCATATATTCAAATGTTTGGTTCCTAGCTAATGGGCTGTTCAGGAAGGATTAAGAGGTGTGGCCTTGTTGGAGTTGTGTTGCTTGGGGTGGGCTCTGAGGTTTCAAAGCCCACACCATTCCCAGTGTCTGCTCTCTCTCTCTACTCCCATCTTGTGAGTAAGATGTAGCTCTCAACTACTGCTCCAGCACCATGGCTGCCTGACTGCCACCATGTTTCTTGCCATGATGGCCTTGTACTAACCCTCTGAAACTAAGAAAGCCCCCAATTAATTGCATTCTTATAAGTTGCCTTGGATGCCTTTAACCCCAGCACTCTGGAGACAGAGGTAGGCAGATCTCTGAGTTTGAGGCCAGCCTGGCCTACAGAGTGAGTTCCAGGACAGCTAGTGCTATACTGAAAAACCCTGTGTCAAAAAACAAATAAATTGCCTTGGGCTGGGCACATGCCTTTAATCCTAGCACTTGGGAGACAGTGGCAGGCGGATCTCTGTGAGTTTGAGGCCAGCCTGGTCTACAAAAGGAGTTCCAGGATAGCCAGGGCAAAAGAAAAAAAAATGTTTCTCATATATATTCCCACAAGCCAACCCAAAGTAGACAGTCCCTCATTGAGACTTCCCTGGTGATTCTAAATTGTGTCAAGTTGACAAAATTTTTTTAGTTTTTGTTTGTTTGTTTGTTTGTTTCAAGACAGGGTTTACTCTGTAGCTTTCAGAGCCTGTCCTGGAACTAGCTCTTGTAGATCAGGCTGGTCTCGAACTCAGAGATCCGCCTGCCTCTACCTCCCGAGTGCTGGGATTAGAGGCATGCTCCACCACCGCCTGGCTGTTTTTTTTTTGTTTTTTTTTTTTTTTTAAATGTATGTTTCACCTACATGTATATATGTGCACCACATCCTCCGGTGCCCATGGAGCCAGAAGAGGGCACTGGGTCCCCTGGAACTGGAGTTACAGATGGTTGTGAGCCACCATGTGGGTGTTGGGAACAGTTCATGTCCTCTGGAAGAACAGCAAATGGTCTTAACCGCTGAGCCATCTCTCCAGCCCTAACAGGAGGAATGGCACTTCTGGGACTTGGAGACCCAAGCCTGGCTCTGCAGGCCCAGGGCCTTGGCTGCTTCCCAAGGCAGCACAGAAGGAGGTTATGTAGAAACTGCTTTCCCTCCTGGCCCAAGAACCAAGCCGACTCTTTCTTTTTCCCCTTTGGAAGTTAATTTCTGTTTACTCTCTGGCATCCTCCACTAAAGTGAGCTGTAATTACCATATATTAGCATGTATTTCCATAAAGAGAGCACTCTTGGAAATCAACCTGGAGGGAGTCCAGGGAGGCCCTTTTCAGCTTCCTCATTCCATAGAATGTAGTAAATGTTTACTGAAAGCCGAGCAAGTGTTCAGCCCAGAATTCCAGAGCTGGTAAGAGGCTGGGGGCTTCGAGGGCCTCTCAAGGGGATCTTTCACCGTGGAGTGTGGACTCGAAGGAGATTAGGAGAAGGCCCTGGCAGTGATGCCCCCAGAGGGGTCAGCATCCTGACTTAGGGGTAGGGGAATTGGGGAGAGTCCAGGGACAGAGGCACTGGTTATGAGCCATTGCTGCCCTTGTAGAGGACGGAGTTTGAGTCCTAGCAGCACATCAGGCAGCCCACCACCAACCACCTGTAACTCCAGCTCCAGGGGTCCAACTTCCTCTTCAGGCACCCTCACACATGCACATGAGAGAGCACACACAAAATTAAAAATAAATCCAAGGCTGGAGAGATGGCTCTGTGGTTAAGAGTACTGACTGTTCTTCTAGAGGTCCTGAGTTCAACTCCCAGCAACCACACGATGGCTCACAGCCATCTATAATGGGATTTGATGCCCTCTTCTGACATACAGGTTTACATGCAGATAGAGCACCATATACATAAAATAAAAATTTAAAGCTGGACAGTGGTGGCGCACGCCTTTAATCCCAGCACTTGGGAGGCAGAGGCAGATGGATCTCTGTGAGTTTGAGGCCAGCGTGGTCTACAGAGCGAGTTCAGAACAGCCAGGACTGTTACACAGAGAAACCTTGTTTTAAAAAAAAATAGGTGAGAACAATAACGGATCTTAGGGGTGATTTATTTGGTAGAATGCTTGCCTACTTGAAGCCCAGGGTTCCATCCCCAGCACCACATAAACCAGTGATGGCAGGGCATGCCTATACGCCTGACCCTTGAGAAGTAGAAGGGTAGAAGGTGAGGCATTCAAAATCAAGTACTTGAACTACATAGCAAGTCTGAGGCTAGCCTGGGCTACATGAGAGAACCTGTCTCAAAAAACAAAAACTCCAAGTGATACCACTGAGATGCCTTCTCATTCTGAAGGGCCTGCCCATGGACTGCAGAGGGAGGAGAGGGAGGGGGGAGAGAAGGGTGGGTCTCAGGAAGACCCAGAAAGGGGGTTGGTGGGACCATAAAGTGAGTAAGAAAGGTCAGAGTAGGTAGTTTGATTTGCTCCCCCCCCATTTAAGCAGTCTAGACCCCCAGATCCTAATAGCATTATGAGGGCGGGAACTTAGACTACCTCTGTGTTCAGGGGTGGGGCCTTTGGGAAGTGATTAGGTCATTAGTGTGGGGCCACTGCAGTTAAACCTTGGTGGCTTTTTTTGTTTGTTTTGTTTTGGTTTTTTGTTTGTTTGGTTTTTGGTTTTTCAAGACAGGGTGTTGTATTGAGGGGCTCGGGCTGTGTTCCCGGCACCAGGCCCCTTGTTCAGTCCCGCCCGGCTCCCGGTGCGTACTTGAAATAATTACACAGAAACTGTATTCATTTAAATACTGCCTGGCCCATTAGCTCTAGCCCCTTATTAGCTAACTCTCACATATTATTTTAGCCCATCTCCATTAATGTGTATCGCCACTTGAGTTGTGGCTTACCGGCATGAGTCTAACCAGTGTCCATCTTGTGCTGGAGAAGCATGGCCTCTGCTTCTGCCTTCTCTCTCACAGCATTCCCTTCTATCTACTCCGCCCACCTAAGGGCTGTCCTACCAAAAGGCCAAGGCAGTTTTCTTTATTTAACCAATGAGGGCAATACACAAACAGAAGACCCTCCTACACCAACAGGGTTTCTCTGCAGCTTTGGAGCCAGTCCTGGAATTAGCTCTGAAGACCAGGCTGGTCTCAAACTCACAGAGTTCCACCTGCCTCTGCCTCCCAAGTGCTGGGATTAAAGGTGTGCACCACCACCGCCCAGCTGAACCCTGGTGGCTTTATCAGGAGGAGAGAGACCACCATATGGTATGATGGTTGCACACTTCTACCACATGAGGCAGTCCAGGGGGCTCCCACCATGCTGCTAGAACTTCTGTCTCCACAAGTGTAAACCAAAATAAACAGCTTGTCTTTATAACGTAGCCTCAGGCATTTTCCTAAAATGCAGAAGTCTGACCACTACATTAGGACCTTTGATATTAAGTTTTTACAGTAGACTGTGATAGTGGAACAGATCAGGTAGACCATGAGTGCCACGGACAGAGAGGAGCCAGTGCTGGTCACACAAACGCTGAGACCGTGCTGTGTGACAAGATCTAGGAGTCATAGAAAAGCAAGGAACAGGATTCATTGATTGAGAGAGAATATGCTGTATACCTTCATTGTATGTGTCCAAGAATCGTGTTCAAAGACAGGCTGGCTAAGGCTTTAGAAAAAGTATAGGGGCCAGCAAGATGGCTCAGTGGATAACCAGCACTGGCTGGCAAGCCTGACACCTGAGTTCAATTCAAATGTAAAAGGAGAGAACTGACTCCCACAAGCTGACCTCTGACCTCCACGTGTGCGTTGTGGCACACACCACCACCCCTAAATAAATAAAATGTAATTAAACTTTTTTAAGTAAAGGAAGTAACTTGCCAAGACAAATCAACAGTAGGCAGACAGCCCAGATAGCAACGCAACGCCCTAAGAGCCCCTGCATCCGGACCTGAACCCCCTTCCTTCTGTGTAACCTCCATCAGCTCTCCGGGACCCTGAAATGGGGAGCCCTCCAACTGCCAGGGCTCTCCTTTCATAATGACACCGTGGCTTCCTTCATTCTAGGGACAAAGTAAACCAAACAACATTAAATGCTGTTGCCTGTGTTTGGTTAGCAAAATGGCTCCTAAGAGGACTGGTAATTACAGTGATTACATTTCATTTTTGCCCAGGCATGCCAGATAATTGTGCTGGCGGTGGAGGAGCCCTGCTGCCTGGCACTGAAAAGCCCTACTCCAAAGCCAGGGTTCCTAATAACCGCAATGAGCAAAAACCCCTTGTCAAAAGAATCATCCATGATGCAATGGCTGGAGCTTACCAAATGTCTCCTTCCTGTTTTCGTTTGCTCAAACATCAGGTCTGCAAGTCGCCTGGTGGTTGCCTTGAGAAAATAAGCGGAGCCGGGGCAGTAGCAGAGCACATGAGGTGTCATGCCACCAGGTGGGTTGGCACCAGGAGGGAGGCATTGGTTTTCCTGTCCTAAGTGATTGGGCTCCGGGACTCAAGTTGAAACTGATGTCAACAACATCTCAACTCTCCCAGTAGTCAGGAAATTTGGACATGAGTGGAATTTTTCTTTCCTTTGGGTAACTGTGTCACAGTCCAATGCAATTGCGACAGATGGAAAAATCCTATATAGAGCGCACAGCAGCAGCAGCCTACTAGGCAAATAGGAAGCACTCTGAGGGCCCACAAGGCACCCACTGGGGTGCTGATGCGGATCTCTTCTTGTTTCTCAGTTACCTACTGTGCACTTCCTGCTGAGACAGTTTCTGTTTGAGTTTCTCGGTTGTAAAACCCCAGACTTCACCAGCAAGGGCGGAGGTGTGTGTGGGGGTGTGTGTGTGGCTGCAGCAGGGAGTGGAAGGGCGTGCCCTACCGCAGCGTTCAAACGACCCATCTCTGCCATCCATGTAGTGCCGGAGCTTAAAAATAGTGCATGTGCCTTACAGGGACACTATATGGTTCTCACGGTCTTACTGGAACCCAGAGCCACATGGGTGACCACAGTAGCTCTCTGTGCATGATGTCACTGCACAACCTGGATAAACCAGGATGTCGCCAAGCTGAGCCTTCGTTGCACCCCTCTTCCCACTCTGCAGCGCTCTCGCCCTGTCCCCACCTCTCCATGCTGCCAATGACAGATGCTGGGCATCCCCTAGTGATGCTCTGCTAGGAGCGGTGCTCTCCCACGCTCAGATCCACCCACCTGGGTCCCACGGGGATGACTGCACTTTGCTGGGGGCGAGGACCCCATAGATCTTGGAGGAGAGGTAGGTCCCCACCCAGCTCTTCAGGTCACATGGTCCGCGGCGGGACCCACGGGTGGGTCACATGACAGCGGCGTAACGTTGCCTAGGCAGCGGCTGCGGGCGGAAAGAGGGAGGGGGCCAATCCTCCGCCCTGGCCTGGCCACGGGGGCCAGCCGGCCGGCGGCGGCACAGACGCCAGCCGCAAGCGGGAGCTGGGAGCTGGAGTCAAGTACTGAGGACTTGGGAGCCTGGGTGAGTGCTTGGGGTGAGGGTGGGAACGTTCATCCTTCTTTTGTCTCTGAAGGGTCTGAAGAGGATAGGAGTAGGTCCCCTCCCAGCTAGGGAGCACTGAGAGGAATTGGATTAGGGACACTGAATGGGGAGGAGACGGAGCTTCTTCGTGGGCAGGCATGGGATGGAGAGAAAGGGACAGAATGACCGAAGGGCAGAGCGGTGGCCCCGTGACCCCAATCCCTTGATATCGTAGGGTGTCAGAGCTTGGGGCTGCCAGCTGATTCCCAGGTCCTGCAGTTGCAGGGACTTCCCTAAAGGGACAGGAGTGCAGGTGGCTGATTCTGGCTGGCCGCTGCACCTCTCCTCTGTGTGTGTGACAAGAGACATTTCCCGTGCCCCAGATATTTAGAGGAAGTTAAAACAAGCAGACTCCATAACCTGCTGCCTGGGCTGCTTAACACAAACCTGACAAGAGAGCGGCTTGTCTAGCCGTCTAGCCGTTTTATGTTTTTTTTTTTTTCCTACAAGACCTCATCTTCTGCTCTTTATTTAAAAAAAAAATTCAGTTTGCCTAGCAATTCTTAGAGCTGATGCTGTCTGACAGACGTGGGCTCCATCTTGTCTCATCGCTCCCCCTCCAGCCTGAGCTTGGAATGTGTAGTGGGCCAGACTCTGCTCCTCCCCCTGGGGCAGGAGTTGGGCCAAGATAGACCCTAGGAGTGTAAGGAATGGGCTGTGGTGGGGCTGATGGCACACACCTATAAACCAGTACTCAGGAGATGAAGCGGGACAGTCCCAAGTTCCAAGTCAGCCTGGGCTACACAGCAAGACCCTGCCTCAGAACAAAACCAACAGTAGAAAGGGGGTCAGTTGGGGGCTGCAGATGTGGCTCAATTAGCAGAATGTTTGGCTAGCATGCAGGAAGCCCTGGGTTCAGCCCCCAGCACCATGTAAACCAGGCATGTAATTGCAGCACTTGGAGCTGGAGATGGGAGCATCCAGAGTTCAAGGCTATCCTTGGTTACGTTTTAGGTTGGCCAACCTGGGCTACATAAGACCCTATCTGTCTCAGAAAAAAAAAAAGGAAAGGAAAGGGAAAATAAAATGGATTTGAACCTCTGGGCTAATCACAGTGGAGGGTGGCTCATCATTGGGCCTCAAGACTCAGAGGCAGGCAGGCTCTTCATGCCCACCCCAGCCACTCTGGGGCTCTCTGCATAGCCTAGCTCAGCCACGCTCTCAGACTGGAGCCCAGGGGCCTTCCTCATTTGTGGTCCCCTGGGTAGCCATCTTCTTTACCTCATGAATCCTTTCCGTCCTTTGATCCCCTAGAACTGGAGTCACAGATGGTGCTGAGCCGCTAGATGGGTGCTGGGACTGGAACCCGGGTCCTCTGGAAGGGCAGCCATCTCTCCAGCCCCTCCAGAAGCCATCTCACTGGGTGAAAGGTTGTCCATCCCAGAGAGACTTGGCAGGGACTGTAGACAGCGACTGTCCCCATTCCCATCTCCAGCACGCCCCAGGCCCCAAGAGTCTTCTCTCTCCTTGTCTTCAACCAGTCTTCCTGCCCACCTTCTAGAGGAGGGTGACCTTCCTAAACATGGCTTCATTTTCTTGCCTCTCAGAACTCTGCCTGTGAGCAACATCTTGTCTTGGGTTGAGGCCCAGCTTTTGTTTTTTGTTTGCTTGAGATTTTATTTTTGCTTATATATGTGTGTCTGGGGGGGGGCATGTGTGTACGAGTGCAGGTGCCTGTGGAGGCCCCTAGAGGGCACCAGACCTCCTGGAGCTAGACTTAATGGGGCGGTTGTAAGCTGTCTGACTTGAGTACTGGGAAGCTAAGTCTGGTCTTCTGCAAGAGTCGTATATGCTTTTACCTCCAGTGTCCAAAGGGTCTGTCTATGCCACATTGTCTCTTCTCCCCATGTCTGTATGCCCTAACGTGACATAATGCATGTGACAGACAGACTCCCTACCACAACCACTGAAGCAGGTAGGTAACTGGGTAAGAGTGTTTCCTGCTTGTGTGGCTCCCCTTTGGGGCAGTGAGTTCTTTGAAGATAGAGATTCATTCTCTTGTGGGGTTTTTGTTTGTTTTTTTTACCTCATCCTGCATGGGTTGGTCCTGGAAACCTGACTGGAGCAACAAGGGAATGATGAAGGGACAGACACACAGATCCAGGTACAGAAAACCTGGGATCGGGGCTGGAGAAATGGCTCAGAGGTTAAGAGCATTGCCTGCTCTTCCAAAGGTCCTGAGTTCAATTCCCAGCAACCACATGGTGGCTCACAACTATCTTTAATGGGATCTGGTGCCCTCTTCTGGCCTGCAGGCATACACACAGACGAATATTGTATACATAATAAATAAATAAATAAATATTAAAAAAAAAACAAAACAAACAAACAAAAAAAAAAACCTGGGATCAGGTGGGCCGTGCTCACTCTGATGGAGCAGTGCCAACTATACAACAGCCTGGTCCTCAGCGAGTTTATTATGTATAGCACAAGAAGTCTCTGAAGGTGTGCAGCCACGTGTATCTCTGTCCCCTACCTCAACCTCCAAGTCTTCTGACACTGCACCCCACCAAAGGTATCAAAGGACTGGGGTCACGGCCCCTCCCAGGCTGCAGCCCTCCTGGAGGAGGGAGCTTCAGTTGCCAGGCTTTGCACACTAGTCAATCATTTCTCAACACCTGCTGGGTCCAGAGGACGGTGTTGCCACGCCTCTGAACCCACCTGGAGGAAGGCTCTGCCAGTTCCCACAGGTCTGAGGCCTGGGCCCTTGTCAATAAAATGTGTTCGCTCAGGACTTCATCAGCTCCTTACACATCCACTCAAGGCTTCCTTGGTTCTCTTTCTCCACAATTTTTGCTTGTTTGAGTTTTGTTTTGCTTTGGTTTTTGAAATAGGGCCTCCTATAGCCCAGACTGGGCTTGAATTTATAGCAGAAGACGGCCTTGAACTCCTAATTTCCCTGCCTTCCCAGTGCTGGGATTTCATGTATGCACCATTCCACCCAGTTTTCTGCCATGCTGGGGGTCCAGCCTAAAGCTAGGTAAGCCTTTTACCTATGAGCCACGCCCTCACTGGAGGATGCTAGGCAGGTGCTTCACCACCAAGCTACGCCCTCAGGCCCTCCAGCCCTCCTTCATCTTTGATGTGTAAGGACAGTTGTGTGAGCATCCATGGGGTACTGGGGAGCAAGGACTGCTTTTCACAGCTCTCTACAGACTTCAGGCTTCATTCTGTGTTATGTGTGTGTGGGGGTTCATGTTCGTTTCGAAACAGTGACATGTTCAGTCTTTGGAGCTAACCCATGGAGTGGTGAGAAATATTTGTCTGAATCTCCTCCCAGGGAGGAAGCATCCTTGAGGAGGTAATTATCCACAGTGCTGCTAGCTGCAGGTGTGGTGACATGTGACCGTGGTCCTCAAGTTGTCATTCCTATAAACAGGCCCAGAGGCCAGGTGTGGTGGCACTCAGAGACAGAGATGGCAGACCTTTGTGGTCTACATAGCAAGGTCTAGGCTAGGCTAGCCAGAGAGAGTCTCTTACACACATGCACAAAAGCAACAAGACATTGTTGCCACTGGCTGTTCCATAGAGGGACCACAGATCTGTTCCCTGGGGACCATTTTGGTTGGCCAGTAATAGCTGAGGATCTTCAGCTTGCCTTAGAACAAGGAGGAAGGCAAGACAAAGGACCTTACCTACTCCTGTCTTCCCTTTTGGTCCTCTTAGGGAGTAACATGGAGAGGTCCTTCCTTCGCTGCTAGTCCTCACAAATACCCCAGCATCTCATGGGACCATGGACTCCTGCTCTGATGTTTTGTTTCTCTCTCTCTCTCTCTCTCTCTCTCTCTCTCTCTTTCGCTGTTTTCTTTCTTTTCAATTGCATTTTACTTATTTTGGTGCATGCCACAGTGCCCCTGTCAGGATCAGAAGACAATGGCAGGAGTCAGCTCTCTCCTTCCACTGTGAGGGCCCCAGGGATCGAACTCTGGTCCTGGGGTTTGTGACAAGCGCCTTTCTCTTCCCTCCCTCACATGCACGCATGCACACACACGCACACGCACAACCTCACTCTGGCCTGAAGTTCTCACTCTTCCTGACTCAGCCTCCACAGTGGCGGGGATGACAGGCCTGTTCCGCAGCCCACCTGCCTGTGCTCTGACAGCCTTGGGTAGGCTTTTCGTGGGGCCTGGGAGCTCTGAACACAAGAGTTATTGTCTGATGCCAAGCCAGCTGCAAGGTGCCTTTGCCCTCAGGCTTGTCCTGAAAAGATTACCCAGCTGGATCCCACCTGGAGTATGCTGCCACAGCCTACCCTGAGTGAAAGGGACTGGATGCCAATACGCAGTTAAATTAGTGGGGACATCTTTTTTGAAGAGTGATTTTTATTTTAATTGTGTACGTGGGGGTGTGTGCACATGAATGCAAGTGCCCACAGAGATCAGATCCCCCTGGATTTACAGGCAGTTGTAAGCTGCCTGTTGTGGTGCTGGGGTCTTCAGGAAGAGCAGTTATGAGCTCTTAACCACTGCGCCACCTCTCTGGCCAAGTCATACATCTTAACACACCACCCCGAGCTTCATTCCACGCCATTGCCAGACCCAAAGTCCACTAGGAGGGAGCCCAAGAATCTTTGATCTGTGTGTCTCTTTAAAGTGTGCAGGTGTTGTGGTGCACACCCTTAATCCCAGCATCCGGGAGACAGAGGCAGGCGGATTGCTCTGTGAGTTTGGAGCTAGCCTGGTCTACATACTGAGTTTCAGGACAGCTGGGAACATAGAGAGACCCTGCCTCAAAATAAAGCATGCTCATGGCAGTTGATGGATCCTCTCTCCCCACTCCCTTTTCTTCCACCCCCTCCTTCCCTTTGTACAGCGAGACAGGGCCTCATTGTGTATCCCTGGCCAGGCTCCTCATAAAACACAGCTCTTTCACGTCTCTGCTTTGTGTGCATGTAAAAATGCACATTCCATAACGCACGTGTGGAGGTCAGAGGACAACTTGTGAGAATCTATTCTCTCCTCCCACAGTGTAGATTCCAGGGATCAAACTCAGGTCATCAGGGTTGGTAGCAAGGCTGCAGAGCTGTCTCTCTGGCCCTCACGTGTCACTTTGATACACGATCTCCCATGCAGTCCAGTTCAGAAGCTAAAGAGATGGTTCAGTTAATAAGAGCACTTGCTACGAAAGCAAGAAGACCTGAGTTCAGATACCCAGGGCCTGGGTGTCTGGGTAAAAGCTGGACATGCGCATCCGCCTGTGACCCCAGACTGCAGGGCAGCGGCAGGGGTGTCTGGGAACATGAGAGCCTGTCTCAAAAATTAAAGTAGAAAACAGTAAAAGATGACACCTGGTGTCCTCCTGTAGCCACACATATACACGTGCGTACACAGATACATGTACACACACACATACACATGCATGCGCACACACACAAAACCATAGCTCATAGCACAGCATGGCCATCAACTTTAAATCTTCCTGCCTCAACCCACTCTCATTTTTCTTTTTGCTAAAGGCTTCTATTGCAGCCTGGGTGTGGCTCAATTCAGAAAGTCAATATAGGTTTTGGAGGTGACTTATCATGTTTAAGATTAGATTTGATAAGCTAGTAACTACTGAAAAATACCCCACCCTCACATTGCAAACAGCTTTGGGTGTTCAGGGACATTGTGTTCAAGCATCCAGCAAGTAGCTGGGTCTGGTAGACAGGCCTGCAATTCATGTACCACGGAAGTTGAGGCAGGAGGGTCAACCTGAGTAACTTATCAAAACTGTCTCAAAATAAAAGGTTTAAAACAAAAAAATAAAAAAAAGATCAGAAGGGCCTGAAGAGATGGTTCTGCTCTTCCAGAACCTGGGTTGACTCTCAGCACCCATATGGCAGCTCCTGGCCATCTGGCCTCTTCTGGCTTCCATGGGCACCATGTTTGCACACAATACACAGATGCACATGCTAGCAAACATGAGGAGAGGAGGGGGGAAGAGTTTGAGCAGAAAGTATAACTCATGCAGCCTAGATTCCCCAGTGAGGGGCTGGAGTGTGGCTCAGTGGTAGAGCCCCTGCCTAGAATCCCCCAGGGAGGGGCTGGGGCGTGGCTCAGTGGTAGAGCACCTGCCTAGAATCCCCCAGTGAGGGGCTGGAGTGTGGCTCAGTGGTAGAGCACCTGCCTAGAATCCCGCAGTGAGGGGCAGGAGTGTGGCAGTCGTACAACATGTACCTAGAGTGCCCCAGTGAGGACAGAGGCATAGCTTAGGGGTAGAGTATTTGTGTAGATTCTACCAGTGAGCGATGCAGACTCTAGGCAGCAGCACTCTATCACAGAGCCCTTTCCCCATGCCAACCCCTAGCTCTTTCTCAATGTGACAGTTCCCCATTCCTTGAAGACAGCAGCAGTCAGGGGAGTCAGTGGGTACTTTCTGCCAAACTTTAAATTCTAATCACACAAATAGCCTGTCCTGAGTATCAGAAGTGCGGTGGATCCAATTCCATAGAGCAGCAGCGTGGCCATGGAGGTGCCTGACATTGCGTGCTGACCCCCTCCTCTGCAGAGGGCCCTGTCTTCTATTTTGCAGACTCCCTTAGAGTCCAGTGCCCCAAACCCAAGCTACCTTTAGACCCCATGCCTCTACCTTTGGACTTGGAAGCTAAATGGTGTAGGCCTAGAATGCCAACACTCAAGATGCTGAGACAGGATCATGAGTCTGAGGCCAGCCTAGCCTACATCGTGAGTCATGATCTCAAAACACAGCACAGGGCTGGGGACACGGCTCAGTCATAAGGTGTTTGTCATGTTCATCGAGCATGAAGGCTTGAGTCTAGACCACCCACGCAAAGCTGTGCAGGCAGATGTACCTGTAAACACTGTGCTGGGGAGGCAGAGGCAGGAGGATCCTTGTGGCTGGGCACACAGCCACTTTAGCCACCTTGGTGAACTCTAGATACAATGAGTGAGCCTTTCTCCAAAAAAAAAAAAAAAAAAAAAAAAAGCCAAAGAGTGATGACTCCCAGTGTAAACTCTGGCTTTTGTACACATTATCATACTCATTCACTTGTTCACTTGTACACGTGCTAACAAATACACATATGCACACAATGTAGGTTTGAGGTTTTTTGTTTTTTTGTTTTGTTTTTGAGACAGAGTTTTTGTTTGTTTGTTTGTTTCTTTGGGGTTTTTTTGTTTTGTTTTGTTTTTTGAGACAGGGTTTCTCTGTAGCTTTAGAGCCTGTCCTGGAACTAGCTCTTGTAGACCAGGCTGGTCTCGAACTCACAGAGATACGCCTGCCTCTGCCTCCCGAGTGCTGGGATTAAAGGCATGCACCACCACTGCCCAGCCAAGACTGAGTTGTTTTTTTTTTTTTTTTCATGTGGTCCTGGCTGTCCTGGAACTCACTCTGTAGACCAGGTTGTCCTTGAACTCAGATATTCTCCTGCCTCTGCCTCCTAAGTGCTGGGACTAAAGGTGTACACCCCCACACCTGGCTAGGGTTTGGTATTTGTTTGTTTGTTTAACAAACAAAAATACAGGTGCTGGTGATGAAGCTCAGTTGGTAAGTGTCCACCTGACATACCGGAGGCCCTGGGTTTCCTGCTTGATGCTGCCTAACAGAGTGATGGCACGCAGGCCTTTGGTTGGTTGGTGGTGGAAGCAGAGGATCGTATCATCCTTGCCTCAGCACTGTCTCAAAAGTACAGCAGTTGAATTATTGTAGGAGGCCACTTGTTTGTTCCTGCAGCTCCACCCTGAAATAACCACACAGAAACTTTATTAATTAAATCACTGCTTGGCCCATTAGCTCTAGCTTCTTATTGGCTAACTCTTACATATTAATTTAACCCATCTCCATTAATCTGTGCACCACCATGAGGTCGTGGCCTATCAACAAAGTTTCAGCACGTCTGTCTCTGGCAGTGGCTCCATGGCTTCTTCTAAACTTCGCCTTCTTCCTCCCAGTATTCAGTTTAGTCCTCCCCCCCTCCCGCCTGCTTAGCTAAGTTCTGCCTTGCTATAGGTCCAAAGCAATTTCTTTATTAATCAATGGTATTCACAGCATACAAAGGGGAATCTCACATCACCTCCCCCTTTCTGTTTAAATAAAAAGGAAGGTTTTAACTTTAACAGTAAAATTACATATAACAAAACAGTTACCAAGCAAGAATTACAGTTACAATATTTATATCTACTTTATCTTTTATGATAACTAAGGAAAACTATAATTATAACTATAAATTCTTCAACTCCATCAAAGACTCAAGAAGGATATAATATTACCTAAGTAAACAGGAAGTGCATTGTAAATAACTTCTAAAACTCTAGAATTGACAGAGACAGTCACCCAAGGTCTTCTGTATCATTGGGACATCCATTTCAGCCTACAGGCCCATAGTATCTGCAGACTTTTCCACGAAGCAGGAAATTTCAAAGACAGGTCTGCCTATATTGGCAGTTTGTCAGTCACTTCTTCTATATCTTGCAGAATGTCTGGCAGACTCTTTCATGGAGCAGGAACTCCAAAGGATGATCTCACCTTTAGGCAAGTTCAGCAGTCATCTCTCTGTGGGTTCTTTATGTCCTGTTAGGTAGTCCAGACAAGAGCAGTTTCTTTTTTTTAAAAAAAAAAAGAAAAGAAAAGAAAAGAATTTAGGGGCTGGAAAGATGGCTCAGAGGTTAAGAGCACTGATTGTTCTTCCAGAGGTTCTGAGTTCAATTCCCAGCAACCACATGGTGGCTCATGGCCATCTATAATGAAATCTGGCACACATGCAGACAGAACACTGTAAACAAAATAAATAAATAAATCTTAAAAAAAGAATTTATTTATTTATTATGTATACAACATTCTGCCTCCATATATGCCCACACACCAGAAGAGGGCACCAGACCTCATTACAGATGGTTGTGAGCCACTATGTGGTTGCTGGGAATTGAACTCAGGACCTTTGGGAGAGCAGGCAATGCTCTTAACCACTGAGCCATCTCTCCAGCCCACAAGAGCAGTTTTTTGCCCAAATGGCTAGCAAACTCCATGAAGAACCTCTTCAATGCCCATTTTCCTCTTGAAGTAATTGGTGCTTCCAGGAGCAGATGTGTCTCACTGTCATGAAAAGTTCTAAATTCTTAAGACATTTTAAATGCCATATTCTGTAGTCTTTGAAAGATTTGAAGAATCCGTATCCATCTGAAATATATCTCTGTACATCTAGAAAACCTAGCTAACATGACTACAAGCTTAACTATTGTAGATAACTATCTATTAACCTATATTTCTTAATTATACATTTTTAAGTGAGCTACACAAACACAATATATTAATCAAGACCAGAAATACATATACACAGTATAACAGAATTGACCATAAATTTGTATCAATAAACCAAGATCTATACCAGTACAAATTATTCATATCTATATCATATCCCCCTTTAAATGTAAAAAAATTAAAAGCAATCATTTAGGGAATCTGGGTGTAGTTCTCTCTAAACTACTTCCTACTGTTTATTGGGCAAAGTATTTTTGGGGGTGTTCACAGTGACCTTCTGGGGGGCTCTTGGTCCATCAGACCACATTAGTCTGGAAGGATTTCACAGGCTCTCATCTTCTGTGGAAACAAAAGCAGAACCTCTTTTCCAAAGCAACAAATCCTTAGACCCAAATTTGGAAGTCATGATACCTTTAGAACATATATGCTGGTTTAGCTTAGCAGCCATACAATGAAATGTCTCTCTGTATTTAGCTCATTCACAGTCAAAAAAAAAAAAATCAAAGAAAATACAATAGTATACGTAATCCAGACTCTCTGTGAATTTTCCATGTTTACGTGGCTTGTTTTTACTTTTTAATATTTATTTTATTATCTTTATTCCTTTAATCTATGACTGTCTATACTCTATTTCTTTAAAGACTTTACCTTTTTTAAAACCATTTACTTCTTTTTATAACTGTCTATATTCTTTATCTTCTCTCTCCCAAGCCTTCATACATTTATCCAACACTGTGACCAATTTGGAGGTCTTTTCCATCTGAATTTGTCTTTATTGTATATTTGTAATTATTTTCTGATCAGAAGTGCTTCTTGAAATGCTAAGCCCTTCTTATGAACTTAAGTGGCGCCATTGCTAGGGAAAATACGGCATTGCCTGCTTGCCCCACCCAGTCCAGCATGGTGGATCTGTTTGCTGCCTCTGAGAGCCATGCTCACAGCCCCATTTTTAGGCACACAGCCAGACAATGTTGCCATTAAGCAAGTTGTAGCACTCTTTTCACAAACCCCATTTAAATGCTCCATAGCCAGACCTCCAGAAAGAGTCAGAGTTTGCACTGGCAGCACAGCCCAGAAAGCCAATATTTCAAAACTGTGAATTTTTTTTCTGCTACCACTGAATCAGGAAAACCTCTCTTAAAGGAGCTGCAGCATGCTGCCACCTAGCAAAGCCCATTTGGGAAAATAAATTCAGCTAAACTTTGTTTTTTAGTGCCTAAAATTCCTTTTCAAGCCCTCTCAGGTTTTATGTGGATTTAGATAGCACACGTTGGAGCGCCAGTTTGTTGTTGAAAGACTGCTTGTTCGTTTCCAGCTGCTCAGCCCTGAAATTATCACAGAGAAACTATATTATTTAAAATACTGCTTGGCCTGTTAGCTCTAGCCTCTTATTGGCTAACACTTATATCTTAATTTAACCCATCTCCATTAATTTGTGTATTGCCACATGGCGGTGGCTTACCAGGAAAAGTTCCGGCATCTATCTCTGGCGGGGCTACATGGCTTCTCTCTGACTCTGCCCTTTCTCCCAGCATTCAGTTTAGTTTTCCCCACCTAGCTAAGTTCTACATTGCTATAGGTCCAAAGCAGTTTCTTTATTCACCAATGGTATTCACATCATACAGAGGGGAATCCCACATCAGAGAATTGAGATTTTGGCTCTTTGCAGGGCTAGCAAGATGGCTTAGCAAGCAAAGGGGTTGCTGGCAATTGTGATGACTGAGGTTTGATCCCAGAGAGCCATGTGGTGGAAGGAGAGAACCAACTCCTACATGTTGTCCTCTGACCTCCAGATGCATGCTGTGTCAGGTGAATGTTTGTGTTCGTGACGCAATCACAAAATATAGCGAAAGCATTTAGACCAGGGTCTGGAGAGAGGGCTCAGGGATTCAGAGCTTTTCCTGCTTGTCCTGAGGACCATTCAGTGCCACACATGTCTCACAGTCATTTGTTTCTCCAGGTCCGTGGCTCTGATGCCCTCTGCTGGCACCAGGCACATGTGTACACACACATACCTGCAAAGAAAACACCCATACACATAAAATAAAGAAAATGGTTTTTTTTGTTTGTTTGTTGATTGGTTGGTTTTGGCTTTTCGAGGCTGGGGTCTCTGTGTAGCCCTGACTGTCCTGGAACTCACTCTGTAGACCAGGCCGGCCTCAAACTCTGCCATCCGTCTGCCTCTGCCTCCCCAGTGCTGGGATTAAAGGTTTGTGACCACCAAGCTAACAAATAAATCTAAAACAAAGCCTGGGGCTGGTGAGAGGTCCCAGCCATTAAGAATGCTTGCTGCTCAACCGTGAGGAATGGAGGCCAGATCCCAGCACCAGACCTAACAAGCTGGGCATCCTGTGTATGTCTGTAACTGCAGCTTTGAGGAGGGCAGAACCAGAAGGAACACTGGTGCTTGCTGAATTCCAACTTTGCGGAGAGATGGTGACCCCTAAATTCAAAAAGAGACCCTCCAAAGAAAAGGCAGAGTGATAGAGAAGGACACCTGCTGCCGTCTTCTGGCTCCACACGTGTACAGGCACATGTACCCCCCCACACGTGCACATACACTCACAAAGGCACACACACATAGATAGGAAATAGTACCACATGACAACTCACAACTGTCTGTAACTCCAGTTCAGGGTACCCGACACCCTCATGCAGGCAAAATACCTTAAAAATACATTTAAAAAAAAGTGGGTCCTTCCCACTTAGAATAAGAAATAGTAATATATATTTAAAAAACAAAAACCACAAAAGGCTTCAGACTCTGGGTTTTGCACAAGAACCACCTCAGATGCACTAACGTCCTGTCTTCCCTCCTCCAGCCTGGCTCCCACCATGAGTGCAGAGCTCAATGTGCCCATGGATCCCTCCACCCCTGCCTGCCCTGAGCCCGGCCACAAGGGCATGGATTACCGCGACTGGGTCCGGCGCAGCTACCTGGAACTGGTCACCTCCAACCACCATTCAGTGCAAGCACTGTCCTGGAGAAAGCTGTACCTGAGCAGGGCCAAGCTGAAAGCCTCCAGCAGGACCTCCGCCCTCCTCTCTGGCTTCGCCATGGTGAGTGTGAGGGTGCGGGCTGGGCGAGCATAGTCCCAGCAAATGAGTTTCCTGAGGTCTTGCCGTGCTCCAGGGAGTACTTCTCCTAACTGTGATAGAAACCCAGCTCTGCAAAGAAAGTGGAATGAGGACCTGAGTTCGTTCCCTAGAACCCACAGTGGAAGAGATCCGAGTAGGGAAAGTTGTCCTCTGACCTCCACAGCATATATCTACCTGCGCGCTCTCTCCTTCTCTCTCTCTCTCTCTCTCTCTCTCTCTCTCTCTCTCTCTC
>PVIU01013628.1:0-55063 GCA_004026605.1 Ondatra zibethicus | reverse complement strand
AAAAAAAAAAAAAAAGGAGTACAGACCTAAACAGAGAACTCTCAACAGAGGAATCTAAAAGGGCTGAAAGACACTTAAGGAAATGCTCAACATCCTTAGTCATCAGGGAAATGCAAATCAAAACAACTCTGAGATTCCATCTTACACCTGTAAGAATGGCCAAGATCAAAAACACTGATGACAACTTATGCTGGAGAGGTTGTGGGGAAAAGGGAACACTTCTGCATTGCTGGTGGGAATGGAAGCTGGTACAACCCCTTTGGATGTCAGTGTGGCGATTTCTCAGAAAATTGGGAAACAACCTTCTTCAAGACCCAGTAATACCACTTTGGGGTATATTTGGATCCAAAGGATGCTCAATCGTGCCACAAGGACATGTGCTCAGCTATGTTCATAGCAGCTTTGTTTGTCATAGCCAGAACCTGGAAACAACCTAAATGCCTCTCGACTGAAGAATGGATAAGGAAAATGTGGTCCATTTACACAATGGAGTACTACACAGCAGAAAAAAATAACTACAGCTTGAATTTTGCAGGAAAATTAATGGAGCTAGAAAACATTACTTTGAGTGAGGTAACCCGGACATAGACAATTGTCACATATACTCACTCATAGGTGGTTTTTAAACATAAAGCAAAGAAAGTCAGCCTACAAACTGCAATCCCAGAGAACTAAGACGACAATATGGACACTAAGATAGACTCACATAGATCTAATCTACATGGGAAGTAGAAAAAGACAAGATCTGAGCAAATTGGGAACATGGGGACCTTGAGGGAGGGTTGAAGGAGGAGAGGAGAGGCAGGGAGGGGAGCAGAGAAAAAATAGAGCTCAATAAATATCAATAAAAATCTATTTAAAAAGCAGCTATGTGACCAGGTGGGACCAGAAACCTTCAGTCACAGCTGAGGGAAAGCAGCTGCTCTTGGGAGGCAAGAAACTCCATTTAACCTGCATCAGAATTCTGAAAGGATGCTCTTGATGGCCCATGGCCATGTCTCTAATCCCTCATTCAGTAGAGGCAGTGGGATGGCAAGTTTCAGGCCAGTCGTGGCTGCATGTCAGACCCTGTCTCAGAGATAAATAGTGTTTAGCACTGGCTTTATTGTGCCCAGTTCCTTCTAAAATTATATCTTTCACTAGTTTTGGTGAGAGCATTTACAAATGAAGAACAAGGAGAAACAAAATTGCCTTGTGGTGAACCAGACAATCAACAGTAGAAAAGAGGGGTGTGAGTGTGTGTGGTCAGCATCTGCCTCTGCCTCTGTGAGGATCTTTACTGGCTTTTTAAAAGGTAGTTTCAACCTATGATGTTTTCTCTTTTATCGTTTTAAATTTTAATAATAAAGCATTTAAAATATTAATTCCTTTTGGAAGTCTTTGAGTATTTCATATGTTGTATTTGATCTTATTTATCCCCTTCTTCATTTCCTTCCAGATCCATGCAATTCCATACTCACCCAACTCTGAGTCTTCATTCATTATTTAAATATTAGTTTTTATAAGTGGGATATTTTGGTTTCATGTATGTCTCTACCCAGTGTGTGCCTGGTGCCTACAAAGGCCAAAAGAGGCTGTCGGATCACTGGGACTGGGCTGGGAATTGCAGCCAGATCCTCTGCAACAGTAACCACTGCTCTTAATAGCTTAACTATCTCACTAGCCTCTTCATTATTATTTTTTGAGTGGGGGAGTGGGAGTTCAAGACAGGGTTTCTCGTGTAACAACCCTAGCTGTCCTGTTCATTCATTTTTTTCAATTTCATTTGTCCAGTGACTGCTACCTATATACTCTTAGATGTGTAATCACTCATTGGCGCCTGTTAGAACTTCCAGAGGTCACATGTTTAAAGAAAACTAACTCTCTCTACCTGCACTATCAACACCTCAGTTAGGGTTTGGACTTCCATGACGTGTGCATTGTAAATACACCTTGCATTTTCTATATTGACCACTAGATGGCAACGCAGATTCAAGAGGCGTCTCTTCCTTGACTGACAAGAGCGCTGGCAGGGATATAAATCCAGGATTGCTGCTTGACAAGGCACTACACTTTTAAGTCAAGCACTCTTGTCTACTGTGGCTACAAATTCATACACGTGTAAATGTCTAAGTATTTTAAAAGGATGCAAGCCAGGTCAGTAAACGAAAAGGCAAAAGCCTCTCAGTGTATGGTGGCCCAAGCCTGAAATCCCAGTACGGGGGAGACAGAGTTCAGGGACAGCCTGGACATAGCAAACTCCAGTCTAGCCATGGCTGCATAGCGCATATGAGAGGGAGAGAGGGAGAGAGAAGAGAGGGAGGAGGTAGGGAGAGGCGAGGTGGGCATTAGACAGAGAGACTCTTCCCTGATTGGTTAACATTAACTTTTGTTCTTTGTCTGTGTGTGTGCATGTGCGTGCGTGTGTGTGTGCATGTGCGTGCATGTGTGTGTGCATGTGCGTGTGTGCGTGCGTGTGTGCGTGTGTGTGTGTGTGTGTGTGTGTGTGTGTGTGTGTGTGTGTGTAGTCCTGGCTGTCCTGGAACTCGCTCTGTAGACCAGTCTGGCCTGGAAATCACTATCTTCCTCTGCCTCCCACATTCTGGGACTAAAGGTGTACGCCCCCATCACCACCCAGCTTAACTTTTCTTACAGGAGAGGAGTTCTCTGACATCTGTATATAGTAGTAGGAAGGGTGGGGCTGGAGAAACAGCTCAACAGTTGAGCCGCTACTGTTGCTCTTGTTTGTAGAGGACCCAGGCTCCTTTCCAGCACCCACACGGCAGTTCACGATCTGTTACTAGAGTTCCAGAAGATCCAGTACTCGCCTCTGGCCTCTGAGGGCACTACGGATACACGGTATGTGAGTAAACATTCATACACATAAAATAAAAATAAACAAAGCTTTAAACAAATTAGTACGCTTCAGCGGCTGAAGCGATTCAGTGGGCAAGGATGATTGCTTGCCAAGTCCTACACCCTAACCTACTTCCATCCCCTGGACCACACGGTGGAAAGAGAGGACCAAGTCTTGAAAGCTGTTCTTTGATCATCACAGACACACCATCGGACATGTGCCTATATATATTTCACAATAAATAAATAATACGTAATTTAAAGATTAGTTAGTTTGAACTGCAAACTGACAAATGGTAACACTTAAATGCAATTTTGCTTCAATACTTAGCCCGTCTTTTTTTATTTTTAAGTTTTGTGTTATGTGAGAAATGATCTTTCTGTGTAACCCAGGCTGGCGCTGAACTCACTGTGTAGTGTAGCCCAGGCTGGCTTCAATCTCCCAATTATCTTCCTAGCTTGACCTCATTAGTATTGGCAAGAACCAGCAAGTCCACTTAACCATCACATTTTTCAAATGTTTCCATTGGGCAGGTTTGCTTTCACCTTAGCGTGCCATGTCTACTGTCTCATCCTCCTACTTTTTCAGGTGAAGACAAGGTCTTCCTCTCTAAGCCAGAGTAGCAGTGAGTAGACCAAAGTATGGCAAGGACAGAAGACATACATGGTGTCTCCCATCACTGAGCCAGAAACCCCAGCCTCCATTTTTTTTTATTTTCTTAGAAGTATTATTAATTTTTAAAATTATGTATATAGGGGGAGGGTCTGTGCACGATAGTGCAGGTGTATGTGGGAATTGGGGGCAATGGACCCCCTGGAGCTGGAGTTACTGTGGGTTGTGAGCTGCCCAGCATGGGTGCTGGGAACTGAACTCTGGTCCTCTGCAAGAACAGAATGTGCTCTCAACCACTGACCCATCTCTCCAGCCTCAACACTAGCTTCCGTTTTTAGCGGTGTTTCCAGGAGGGCTTTTGTGCTCTCTAACACTCCTTACGTTTGAAGAATTTATAATTCCATGACGGCCTTGAAACCTTTGTAAGGTTGGCATCTAGTTAGTTTTGGCTGTACTGTTAACTACAAGGAAGTAAACAAGAGACAGGAGCAGGACGAAAACACCAAAGAGAAAGTGGAAAATCTCAGATGACGGCAGTCTCCCCCTGACAGCTGTGGCTGGCACGCGCTGGCGTGTAAATGAAAGCTTTGAGAGGTCACGTGTAGCCCAGGCTAGATTTGAACTCACTACCTGGTGGAGGATAGCCTTGAATGTCTGTCCCTCTGACTTCTCCCTCCTGGGTGCTGGAATTATGGATGTGAGCTTCCATGCCTGGCTGCTTGCTTCTTCTTTCTATAGCGGGAGGTGTAGATCAGGACAAGACCTGGCAGCTGAGGTGTCTCAAGGGCAGGCAGTCTTGCAGAGGGCGGATGGGGTGTCTAAAACAAGATGTTTTGTTCTCAGCACTGAGGCTCAAACCCAGAGCTGCGCACTTGATAGGCCAGAGCTGTACTGCTGAGCCAGACTCTCAGCCCCTTCGGTAACTTTGTTGTTTGTTTAGTTTTTGAAACAGGGTCTCATCCATCCTTGTGTGGCCTGTAACTTACTACGTAGGAAGAATGACCTTGAACTCCTGATTTTCCTGTCCCTACCTCCTGAATACTGGAATGATAAGTGTGTAATGGCTCAAGAACCCTTTCCAATTTAAATCGTTTAATGCAATCTGCATTAATCCTTGCATCTGCACTGCTGTTGCTGTTGCTGTAGTTGAGTGTAAACATAGCCAGGTAGACACAAAACAAAGTCTCAGGTTGTCCCGTGTCCAGCTGCCAGCATCAGGGTCCCTGTGGCGATAGATTCTCTTGCCTTAGGCAAACACTCTACCAATGGCCTTTCTCCCCAGCCCAACTGTTTTGACCTCAAATCATTCCTAGCTATTATTATTAGATATTTGGGGTGGGGGGTAAGGGGTACACATGTGCCAAGACATGTATATGGCGGGCAGAGGTCAATGTACAGAAGTTTTCTCTCTCCTTCCCCCATGTGGGCCACAGGGATCGAACTCAGATCCTCTGGCTTGACAGGAAGCGCATGTCCTTGCCACACCGTCTCAGCACCCCTAGGTTCTTTGTTTCAATTTATTTATATATTTATTGGGGATGGAGGTCAAGTAAGGCACAATGAAGGTCAGAAGACAACTTGCATGAGACTCTTGCTAGGGAGCTGGCTGTCTTTATCCAATGAGCCATTTTATCCTCATTCCTACGATTTATTTATTTAGACAAGGTCTCTCCCATGTAGCCTTGGCTGGGCTGGAATTTACTATGTAGACTAGGCTGGCCTCCAACTGTTTGAGATGTATGGGCCTCTGCTGAGATTAAAGGCATGCACCAGCACAGCCAACTCATTCCTAGGTTTTAAAGGAAATTTTTAAGATTCCACTTAAATTTTTTTAAAACTTTGGGAAAAGGAGTGTTAGATATGAGCTTAATTTTTCTAGTGCTAGAGAAGGAAACAGTCAGGCATGGTAGGCACACACCTGTAATCTCAGCACAGAAGGTGGAGGCCGGAGGATCAGATGTTCAAGGTAAGCAATGCATTGAATTTTTGGTTAACCTTGCCCCAAAAGATAAATAAATAAAAAGAGGAATTCCCCCCAATTTTCATGTTCTTGGCTTTGAAGGTTATTTGGTTGTTGCTTCCGGTCAAGAAATGCTTTGAGTCTGACTAAAATGGAAAAATACTATTTACTATAGGTAAACATTAACCAGCATATCAAACCTCAGTCATTAGCAAACAACAACACATGGACTCTCCCTCCCTGTTCCCAGGAAGAAACGGGAAAGAGGCCAATATAAAAACAGATGAATTTCTTCTGGTCTTCTAAAACAGGGTAACTTCCTCTTTCCTAGTTATTCTCAAGAAATAAACCAAATGATATGATTAGACATTCAATTATTTTTTAGTATAATAGACTTCCTTTAGAGAGCCTGCCTAGTCCAAGGCTGGAGAGATGGCTTAGTGGTTAAGATAACTTGCTGCTCTTTCTGAGAACCCCATTTCGATTCCTAGCACCTATGTAGGGCAGCTCACAACCACTTGTGATTCCAACTTCAGGGCATCTGACATCTTCTTCTGGTATCTTCAGATACCACATATGCCTCTCTCTCTCTCTCTCTCTCTCTCTCTCTCTCTCTCTCTCTCTCTCTCTCACACACACACACACACACACATACCACACATAAACAAATAAAGAAATAATCTTAAAGATCATCTCCTGAAGATTTCTGACAGATGAATGAAAGGCAAGAAGACAAAAAGATGACAATCCAACATGTGTTTGGAGGTTGTCTGCTTGTTTGTTTGTTAGATATATTATATATCTAAATGCTTAGCCATGTTGCCAAGATTCTCTATTATGTGAGCTCAATCAGTGGACCTCAGTATCTTCTGCTTGATCTGGGCAAATATCAAATATTTTGTCAACATAAGAAAAGAAACAGTAGGTCCTTCATCCCTCTCTTACCTTCCTCCTTTGGATTCTATTCTCTGTCCTATCAAAGAGCAAGCAGGTGGGGTCAAGATTCCTCCCTCCCCACTCTCCACCAACCCGATTATGGATTGTAATCAATCCATCATAGCATCCAGTTAAAGAATGCCCAGAAAGCAGCTGTGGGTGGCTGGTCCATGGACCTTTGGAACTCTGAATCACCTCCTTGGAATGGAAAAGAGTGTAAATATGTTCACGCCCACCTAATCCATCTTCCCCTGGAAAGCATCTTGAATTGATTGGGCATTTCACCGCACTGGGCTTGCCTTCCTGAAACAGCTTTTCACGGGACAGAATCAGGGTAATCAGGTTCAACCACCAAGAACTTTTAAAGAAAGGCTTGAGCCTCTCTGGTCTACCCATAAAAGATGTAGCTACACTCCTCAGCTGCATCAGAAAAGGGAGAGATATTCCTTTAGTGAGGAACTGACATGTTGGTAGCTGGCACTGAGAGCAACCACTTCGTTATTCCTGTTGGAAACCCACCCTGAACTTTTCACAGTAAGTCAGCCCTTATCACGTCATCCTCCAGTGTTTCATTTGAAGACTTACTGTCCTTTAAGTCACTGTGTGCTCATTTAAAACGTATTAAAATGTTAATATGACTGAGTAGTATGATAATTACATATATATTCAAATCAATGCACTTACATGTTCTCATTATTCTAGAATTGCTTCCTGAATTGAATTTATTGTCCATTTAAATATATACACATATGTATACATACATATGCACATGTATATAGGGCATACATATTTATGCTTTTAGTTTATCCTGTCATAGTCCAAAGAGATTGTTGAAGAAGAAAAAGAAGAAGCCATGGGAAGATGAGGGGGTCCATATAAAGGGGAGAGGACAAGAGAGGAAAGAAAGAAGATGAATATGATCAACATGCATTACAAACATGCACAAAAGTGTCAAAATGAAACCCACTGTGTAAAATAATGTATATTAGTGAAAATTGTGATCAGCAAGTTGACTGTGGGAAAAAGAGATTTCCACCATGATGACCAGAGTTCAATCTCCAGAATTCACATAAAAAAACATAAATTAGGGGCTGATTAAGAATATATATTGTCTCACTCTGAATAATATTTTCTAATTCCACCAATCTGCCTACAAATTTCATGTCACTGTTTTAACAACTGTGTAGTACTCCATTGTGTAAATATACCACATTTTCCTTCTCCATTCTTAGGTTGGGGCATCTAGGGTGTTTCCAGGTTCTGGCTATTATAAATAAAGTTTCTATGAACATAGTTACAAGTTGAGCAAGTGCCCTTAGGATATGACTGAGCATCTTTTGGGTATATGCCCAAGATTAGAATAGATGGGTTTTGAGGTAGATTGATTCCTAACTCTCTGAGAAACCATCATACTGATTTCCAAAGCAGCTGTACAAGTTTGCATTCCCACCAGCAATGCAGGAGTGTTCCCCTTACTCCGTGTCCTCTCCAGCATAAGCTGTCATCAGTGTTTTTGATCTTAGCCATTCTGACAGGTGTAAGATGGTGTCTCAGAGTCATTTTGATTTGCATTTCCCTGATGGCTAAGGATGTTGAACATTTCTTTAAGTGTTCCTTGGCCATTTGAGATTCTTCTGTTGAGAATTCTCTATTTAGATCTGTACCTCATTTTTAAATTGGACTATATGGTTTTTTGATGTCTAGTTTTTTTAATTCTTTGTATATTTTAGAGATCAGTTCTCTGTCTGATGTGGGGTTGGTGAAGATTTTTTCCCATTCTGTAGGCTGCCATTTAGATCTATTGACAGTATCCTTTGCCTTACAGAAACTTTTAAGTTTTATGAGGTCCCACTTATTAATTGTCAATCTTAGTGTCTGCACTATTGGTGTTTTATTCAGGAAGTTGTTTCCTATGCCAGTGTGGTCAAGGGCTTTCCCACTTTCTCTTCTATCAGGTTCAGTGTGTCTGGATTTATATTGAGGTTTCTGGTTCATTTGGACTTGAGTTTTGTGCAGGATGACAGATATGGATCTATCAGCCTTCTTTTATGTGCCCACATCCAATTAGACCAGCACAATCTGTTAAAGAAGCTTTCTTTTTTCCAAAGTATAATTATTTTTCTTTGTCAAAAATCAGATGTCCATAGGTGTATGTATTTACATCTAGGTCTTAGAATTGATTCCATTTATCTACCTGTATTTCTATGCCAGTGCCATGTGGTTTTTATTATTGTAGCTCTGAAGCTGAGCTTGAGATCAGGGAGGATGATACCTCTAGAATTTCTTTTATTGTACAGAATTGTTTTAGCTATCTTGGGTTTTTTGTTTTTCCATATGAAGTTGAATATTGTTCTTTCAAGTTCTGTAAAGAATTGTGTTGGGATTTTAATGGGTATTGCACTGAATCTGTAGATTGTTTTTGGTAAGATGACTATCTTTACTATGTTAATCCTACCAATCCATGAGCATGGGAAACCTTTCCATCTTCTGATATCTTGGACTGTAGGACTCAGAGGAGTCAAGAACATCATTTTAATAAAAAACCACAGAATCAACTAACCTTGGCTCATAGGAACTCACCGAGACTGAACTGACAACCATAGAGTCTAACAAAACTGACCTAGACCCTCTGCACATCAAGTTTTATATCTTGGTCTTGGTGTAGGACTCCTAATATTGGGAGTAGAGACTGTCTCCAATGCTTTTGTTGGCTTTTTGGATCCCATTCTTCATATGGGGTTGCCTTGCTCAGCCTTAATACAAGAGAAGGTACTTAGTTTTACTGCAGTTTGATAAGGCCTGCCCCTTTCTGAACAGAAATGGAGGAGGAGTGGGTGGCAGAGGGGGAAACAGGGATGGGGTGGGGAGTAGGGACTTGGAGGAGTGGAAGGAAGAAAAACTTTGGTCAGGATGTAAAAAAATATATAAATAAATGAATACACACACACACACACACACACACACACACACGCATGTGTGTATATTGCCCTCTTGGAGGTCCTGAGTCTAATTCCTGCCCCACGTTGGGCATCTCATAATGGCCTATAGCTCCAGCTCCGGTGGATCTGCTCTGGCCTTTGAAGAACCCTGCTCTCACATGCATGTATGCACACAAGGACCTAGACACATACATATAACAGTTTAAAATAAGAAAAATAAGGAACCAGCTAGATGACTAAGTGGTTAAGAACACTGGCCGATCCTCCAGAGGACCCAGGTGTGAGTCCCAGCACCCACATAGGACCCACAGCTGTCTGTAACTGAAGTTCTATGGGATCCAATGGTCTCTTCTGGCTTCCTCAGGCGGCAGGCACAAAAGTGGGGCACAAAGCTGGGCGATGGTGGTGCACACGTTTAATCCCAGGACTCAGGAGACAGAGGGATGTGGAGCACTGTGAGTTCGAGGCCAGCCTGATCTACAAGAGCTAGTTCCAGGATAGGCTCCAAACCTACAGAGAAACCCTGTCTCAAAAAAACAAAACAAACAAACAAACAAAAAAGTGGTACACAGACATACATGCAGACAATACACTTACGTTCATAAAATAAAGGAAAAATTTAAAACATCAGTAAAATTAAATATTTTTAAAAGATGGATGTGGTGGTGGGCCCTTGTGATTCTAAGGCAAGGTGGGAGGTAGAACAGGGGATCTCCCAAAAGCCCATGAGCCAGCTAACCTTGAACATGTACCATGGCAAAATCGAGAGAGACACCCCCAACTCAACAAGGCAAAACAGATTGACTCCCCAAAGTTGTCCTCTGACCTCCACACATGCACCGTAGTACAAGCTCACAGGCACTTACATCCACATAGGCATCATAAACCCACATGTGTGTGCACACTCACTCACTCATGGAACCCCTTTCCAGGGTCTAGCTCAATGGTTGGAACTAGAAAAGATCATATTGAGTGAGGAAGACCAGACCCCAAAATACAAATGTTCAGCCTCTTGCCTGAGGCTCCTAGCTTCAAATCTTTAGACGTGAGCATATCACCTAGAGGAACTGCAGAAACCAGGAAGGTAAATATTGACCTTTGCAGAGTATGGGAAGTAGGTATAGAGAAGAGAGTAGCCGGTTACAAGTGATCTGATAGAGGAAATGGGAAAACTAGAGAGGTCTATAAATAGGAATGGGGAGGGAGATAAATACAGAAGACAAAGGAAGGTGCAATCATAGTAAGGATATCTTTTAAAAAATGATAAGGAACCATACAATTAACTATCTACCTAAAAATACCTATACTACACATAAGGCACTGTACAAATCTACATGTATAGTTTAAATAAAATTTTCTTACCTTGGCTGACAATATTCTCCCCCAAAAAACAAAGACCATCTACCAAAGTCCCAGCACCAGGCATGAGAGGCCTTTTTTTAGAGTTATTGGTCAGGATTGTCCAAGAGACTCCCAAAACATTGTATGTTATTGCTGCTGTCCTTCGATGCCTCTAGAGGTAGAAGGTAAATCCATATTGCTGAAGACACCATGTTCTTCAGACAGAGTTTACAGGCCCTTGAGCTGGAGCTGAACTGAAGCCTCTTCTCTGGGGTCTAACTTTCATGGCACCAGAAGGCTCCACACAAGCTTCCAAAGGAGAGGAGTAACTAGCAGTGCTACCCAGCTAGACTGCCTATGACCGGCAACAACCAGTATAGCACAATAACCCAAAGGCTGCAGAGGTGGCATGTGTGTCTTGACTGTAACCAACAGCTCTCTAATTGGACTTTAGAACCACTCAATAAGAGGGAAGTCTTGCCTGCTACTGGAAACTTAGCCAAGAGCCCAGAGCTGACGAAGTCATGGATCTTGGAGGGGAACCAACAACCAGCACTTTAGTAAACAGAATAATCCCTAACTTCGTTCTAAATATTTGCTCTTCTACCCATAGAAAAGTGTGGTCCTCATCCCTCATCAAGGAAAATTCTCTTTGCAAAAGATGTTGACCATTACCGTAAACAAACAAAATGCTGAGCTGTGGAGCCAAGTCCCATCCGCCGTATTTACATCACAACTCCTGTACCTAAGGCTCAGGGATGACTGTGGAAGAGCAGGTGGAAAAGGATAAGCGCCGGAGAACCAGGGAGTTTGCTGTGACACTATGTCTCCCAGGAATGTCAGAAGCCATGCCCATAAAGTCTCACCCATGTGACTGCCTAAGCATGATCTTAACAAGAGCAACAGTATGCATTGGGGTGGGAAGGAGCTCATGAAGCCTCAACCCGTCACAGAGAAATGCTGAGAGCTTCCCCAGAGAACACATCGATTGGCTATCCAGTGCCACATGGTCATCCCTGAAAAACGTATACATACCAGTAACATATGAACTAAAGACCAAGCAGTTGGTATTTAGGTATAATATAGATAGATGCATATATATGTATGTATGTATATATTATACATATATGTATGTAGCAACAATTAATGAAAAAGAGGCCATGAGATTTGAAAGAGGGTAAGTAGAGATATACGTGAGGGCTTGGGAGGAGGAAAGAGAAGGAGGAAATGATGTAATTATATTGTACTCTCAAAAAATAAAGATATATATATATTAGAAAACACAAAAGAAGGACGAGGAAGATGAACTGAGGCATAATGGCATCTGTAACCCCAGTCACTAAAGTTGCTGAGGTTCTTGGAGTCAAACCTGTGCTCTCGTAGGCCTAACGAGGTAGGTTTTCTTGCAATGTCATCTGAAAGACTGCCGACTATGAAATCTCTTCCAGGAAGATGAGTTCATCCTCTGGCTGCCAGCCAGCTTCAGCCTCTTCCTTCATCCAGTATGGGATCCCCAGGGAAATTCCAGTTTCTTAAGGACCACTGTCTCAGTAGTCCCATAGCCAAGGGGACGGGTATGAGGGTCCACTTTAGAATCTGTCCCCTGCTGTCAAGACAGTTACAATGGGGAGGCTGAAGCCAGAAGTGGAAATTTAAGGCCACCCGAGACCGAATAACTGGAGTCCATCTCAAAAGCACAAACGATGAAATTGCACAATTAGGAGAACCCCTGGCATTGGAGCCCAAATTCTTTCCCAGGCTTGTTTCAAATCAAGAAACTCTGTTATCCAAAATAAAACGAAGTAGCTCCACTCAGAGGGCAGTCACTGCTTTAATATTTAATTAAATATCCTTAATATTTGGGCTGGTCAGCTTTAATGATCAACTTGACACAACCTAGAACTGCCCGGGAAGAGTCTCCATGAGGGATTCTTCATCTCAGGACAGCCCGTGGGCATGACTGAGATTACTCTCCATGCTTGTGACGCGATGTGACCCATGTCCCAGAAACGATAGACCTGGGAGGGAGGTACAAGCCGAATAAACCCTTTCTCACCTGCGTTGCTTCATGTCGAAGCAGAATGAATGAAACTAGAACAGTCTCTTTCCCCTAAATTATCCTCTCCCGTGTCGGGTGGCTACCTGCTCGGAAATCAACAGCCTTAGAGATCATTAGCGCAATCAGCTGAGGCCCTAATGCTGTCAGACCTGTTATGCTGCCTCCTATGCTTCTGTCAACACGTTCAGTCTGAGGATGGCAAAAGTGTTACAGTCATCCCCGCTTTGAGCTGAACGTCTTCTGCATATTCTGCGAAAGGTTAGCACTCAGCCAGACTAAAAGGAAAGTAACTGGAGGGAGCAGGACTTTGTTGAGGCCGATTAAGGGAAAGCCATTTCCTCCTGGTAACACAAGGCTACTTTTATAATCATTTTTTCTTTAATTTTTTTTATTTTCTGTTTTCTGTTCTTATTCTTTCTTTTCTTCCTCTTTTTTCCAGGCTCTCACTGTGTGGCCTTGGCTGTCCTGAAGCTCCCTAGGTCAACCAGATTGATTTGAAACTCACAGACATACCCACCTGCCTCTGCGTCTGGGATGATAGTGGGAGTCGAGCTGTGTGCCAATGTGCCCAGCTTTTTTTTTTTAAAAAAGACATTCTTGTTTTTGAAATTGCTTGCATGTGTGCATGTGTGTGTGTGAGTGCAGGTACCCAGAAGAGGTGGCCAGATCCCCTGGAGCTGGAGTTAGAGGCAGTTTTGAGCTGCCCAGTTGTGTGCGTAGAGTGCTTAACTCAGGACCATGGCAGGACCCATGCTCACTCTTAACCACTGAGCCCTCTCTCCAGCCCCAGCTCTTTAACGTTCTTTAATCTGCTCTGTTGCATGATTTTCGGTCAAAAGCGTGAAATCTGAGCTTTAATCTCAGGCCCTGCTTGGAGACATGACTATGAACTGTGGGAACATTTTGTGATTACTATCAAGCAGAGGGATTTCTGGGAAAGAACAAAGACATAGTGTTGATCCTTCCTTTTGGGAATTCATCCCTCGGGCCTGCCAATCACCTGGATAGGAAAATGCTCTGCAGGAAAGGCTCCGTGGGATCCAGACACTCCAGAAAGCAACGGGAAGCTGCCTAAACACATGGCTCGGCCGGCATGGCGGTCTCTTTAGCCATTGTTCATTTTCTCTCTTGAGACTGTGTCTTCCCCGGTGTTCCCAGAGGCCACCACCCTCTTTCGCCCTTATGATTGCGTCACATTGCTCTGTAATGAATCTTGGGTGTCTACTACACTAAGCTTTGTGTGTCTTATCTGAATTCCTTCCCCTGAGATCACAAGACCCAGGCAGCCCAGGGGAATCAAGAGCGAGACCCTTCTGATGCTATTATGTCTCTGCGTTGGATAGCCAGGTCTGAGTCACCGTGCACATTCAGTAGTTTTCCATTTGTGTCCTCATAACGGAAGCCTAAGGAGCATCCCTCTCAATACTGCTACTCAGCTACCATAGAGCAGCCCGTGAGGCAAGTTTGCCTGATGTAAGGCCATCATGTTCTATAAAAGTCCTCATTGTATAAAATGGCCTTAAGTTGGCTTTGCCAGTGACTGTTTCTCAAAACTGTGAGCATCCAAAGACAACACTAGGAAAAGTGGTTGTCTTACCTGTGAACCCTGCCTTACCTGTGAGCCTGTCAGACCCATTCTGAGGAGTCCCCGGGCCTTTAGCTGTTCTTTATTATGCTGAAAATGTACCTGCTGTCTTTCTAGTCTGAAGCTACCCTGGAGAGGGCTGGCGAGGTGACTCAGCTCTTGCAGAAGACACAAGCTTAGTTCCCAACAGCCCAGAACTATGAACCACCTGTAATTCCAGCTCTAGGAGTTCCAATGCTCTCTTCTGACTTCTATGGGTACCTGCACACATGATCACATGCATGCATGCGCACACACACACACAAACACAAATAAAAACAAATGTAAAAAAAATAACATACATAAACCCTAACTCCTTATCTTTTCCTTGTCCCTTTGTAAGTACTTCTTCGCCCCTCTCAATGCTTTTGGCATTTAATTTTCCTGGCCATATAAACATATAAATTTAATTTAATATGTTACGGTCACTATTTAGTCATCAGTACTAAAATGTACAGTAGTCCCTGACATCCTTCACTGTAGCCAACAGGCTCCCAGGGTTAGCTCCCCCCACCCCTTTAAAGTCGGTGTCTTGTCCTGCATATTAGTAGCATATACCTTTAATCTCTGTAATTGAAAGTCATAGGCAGGCAGATCCCAGAGTTTGAGGCCAGCCTGGTCTACCTACCTGGACAGCCAGAGCTACATAGTGAAATCCTGTCTCAAAAAAACCTAACTAACTAACTAAATAAACAAACAAAAACAGGGTCTTATTTCACCTAGGTGTTGCAAGAGGAGGAGAGGGCTGCGTCCCGGCGCCTGGTCAGCTTAAGTCCCGAAATAATATTTCAATGAATACACAGAAACTGTATTCATTGAAATACTGCCTGGCCTATTATCTCTAGCCTCTTGTTGGCCAACTCTTACATATTCGTTTAACCCATTTCTAATAATCTGTGTGTTACCACGAGTCGTGGCTTACCGGGAAAGATTCAGCGTATCTGACCTGCGAGCTTCATGGCGGGTGGCTCTCTCTGACTCTGTCCCCTTCCCAGTATCCTGTTCTCTTTCCCTGTCTATCTAAGTCCTGCCCTATCAAAAGGCCAAGGCAGTTTCCTTATTAACCAATGAAAGCAACCCAAAAACAGAAGGACCCTCCTACACCATTCCCCTTTTTCTATTTAAACAAAAAAGAAAGGCTTTTATTTTAACATAGTAAAGTTACATATAACAAAACAGTTATCAAGCAAGAATTACAGTTATTATATTTAAATCTATTTTATCTTTTATCATAACAATGGAAAACTATCACTATAACTATCCACTTTTTAACTCCATTCAAGACTCTAGAAGGATATAATATTACCTAAGTAAACGAGAAGTAAGCAACTTCCAAAACTCTAGAAGTGACAGAGACCTCTCGCTGTCTGGACAGTCACCCAAAGTTCCTCTGTACTGTTGGGGCATCCATCTTTAGTCTACAGGCCCACAGTATTCAGTAGACATTTCCATGAAGTAGGAAATTTTAAAGACAGTTTAGTCACTTTCTTTTGTATCCTGTAGAATGTTTCTCAGACTCTTTCATGAAACAAGAACCCCGAAGGATCATCTCACCTTTAGGCAAGCTCAGCAGTCCTTTCTCTGTGGGTTCTTTGTGTCCAGTTTAAGCAACAGTCCAGGCAAGAGCAGTTTTTTGCCCAAATGACTAGCAAATTCCATAAGGAGCCTCTTTGATGTTTATCTTTCTTTTGAAGTAGCTGGTGCTGCCAGGAGCAGGCGTGTCTAATTGTCATGAAAAGTCCAAAGTTATTAAAACATTACATGCCATATTTTGTCATCTTTGAAAGATATGAAGAATGTCTATCTAACTGAAATATACCTCTATATATCTAGAAAATCTAACTAACATGACTATAAGCTTGACTATATCAATGATTATCTATTAACAACCTATATTTTCTAGTTATACATTACATTTTTAAATGAACTACACAATCACAATACCTTAATCAAGATCAGAAATACATATATATAACAAAATTGACCTTAAATTTATATCAACAAAGCAAAATTTATACCAATGTAAATTATTCATATCTATATCATCTCCCCCTTTAAATGTAAAAGAATATTTATAAACAATATTTGGGAATATGGGCGTAGTTACTTCTCTCTCATAGGCAGGCAGAGCACCGAGATTGAGGCCAGCCTGGTCTACCTAGCAAGTTCCTGGGCAGCCAGAGCTACATAGAGAAATCCTGTCTCATAAAAACCTAACTAACTAAATAAATAAACAAAAACAGGGTCTTATTTCACCTAGGCTCACCTCCAATTTGCTATGTAACTCAGCATCCACAAACTCCTTTTTAAATTTTATATTACATGTGTTTGTTTAGTAGGGAAGGGTGTACATCACCGTGACATGCATGTGGAGGTCAGAGGACAACATAATGAGCTGGCTCTCTCCTCCAACCGTGCGGTGCCTGGGAGAAGGACGCCTGTCAGCAGGCTTGGTGGCAAGTACTTCATTGGCTGAGCCGCCTTGCTGGCCCTGTCCTTGAAATATTGAGTGTCCCATCTCAGCTTTCCACATGCTGGTATTACACACATGCAATGTTTATGTAGTTCTGGATCAAACCTAAGGCTTCATGCATGCTAGGTGAGCATTCTACCAACTGAGTTACAACCCAGGCCTACCTTTCCTTTGCAGTGTCTCCTTCATCTTCTTTTTCCTTTCCTTTTCAATCCCTCAAGGCAAAATCCTCGTTTTATCTATTGAAATAAACTCCTATTTCCCTGCCTCATTTTCTCTCTTTTATTCTATCACTTTTGGATCACTTCATAAACTCAAACATTGCATAAAAGTCCTCACCTACTGTTGGAACCAGGTTGTACCCTGTCCTGACTTACTCCATATTGTACAAAACTGCCTTTTGGAGCCTGTGCCTTGCTCTGAGAAACTTTTTTTTTTACTATTTAAAAATTTCATACATTCATATAATGTGTTTGGATAAATCCAACCCCTATTCCCACCTCTCTAATTCTTCCTCAATCTTCTCCTTTACTTTTTACTCCCAACATAATGTTCTCCCTCCCTCTCTCTCTCTCTCTCTCTCTCTCTCTCTCTCTCTCTCTCTCTCCCTTCCTCCCTCCATCTCTATTTCTCTCCAGACCCTGAGTCTACTAGTACTGTCTGATGTTATACGGGTGTGGATCCATCTTCTGGAATATGGGCCGTCTATCAGGGCCCACATTCCTAAAGAAACCCAACTCTCACTCGCCACAGGAGCCATCAACGGTGAATGGATCCTCGGGCATGAGCTCCTTCCTCACACATACTGGGATTTTGTCTGCCTTGATCTTATACAGGTCTTGTGCATATGACCCAAGTTGCTCTGAGTTCATGTGTGCAAGATCATTGTCATCTCTGGCAAATATGGCTTTTCTGCATCTGTAAGAGACTCCATTTTATAAGCAGTATTTTTGTGCTCCATTTTGAGGATGAATGACTCTGCACCCTGGTGGACATGTGAATGGCCCCATTTGACTAACACCCACACAACACAGACTTATAAACGAATCATTCTTGGAAGAGGAAAGGGTGCCACCCAACATATTTATCAGGGTGAATTATACGTGGAAGTACATGAGTGTATTAAAATTGTATCAGAAAACCAGACCCCAGAATTCCAGACACACCAGACTGAGGGAAAGGTTCTTACTTAGACCCCATAAAGAGGTGGATACTATGATGAGTAGGCCCCGCCAACCTGTCATTTGACAACTCAGTATGTGTGTCAAGGGACCAACAGGCAGAGAATTACCGAGCTCGGCTTGGTCATTGTTGTTGGCATAACCTACTCAAATTGCTGTCTGTCGCTCTTCTGCTTCACCCATTGGACCTATTATCTAGCCATCCGTCATCTACCCAGTCAATCACCTGGACCTGGTTTTGCCTTCATAGTCCCACACCTTACCTCTGCAGCTGGATTAACGATGCAGCTCCACTGAAACCCATGACCAGGCAGCATCTCTAGCTGATCTCCAGCCAAGGACTCTCTTCCCATCTTCCCATCTTGATCAGCTTCCCTGCTTCTCCAGCCTCTGAAACCACTCAAATTCTACTGTAGCCTCTTTAACCCCTTTATAACCATTCTGTGACCTACACACACACACACACACACACACACACACACACACACACACAAAAGAGAGATAGAGAGACACAAAGAGAGAATTAAATAATTAAATTAACTGGGTGGTATGTAATGTGTTAAGGGTTGATATTGGTTATATTAGTTATTAAGACTGGAACCAAAGGGACTGGGGATGTAGATCAGCTGGTAGAGTGCTTGCCTACTGTGCATGAAGCCTTGGGTTCAATCAATAACACCATATATATTGAGCATAGTGGCATACACATGTAATCCAAGCACTTGGAAGGTAGAGACAAAAAGATCTAGAGTTCAAGATCATCCTGGAGCTACATAAAGAGTTAGAAGCTAGCCTAGGTTATATCATACTCTATTTCAAATAAAATGGTCAAAATGAAAGGACCCATGTTTGACTCTGCCAGGGCTATCAAGAGAAGTGGGACTACCTGGAAAATCACTAACAGAAGCTTATATTGTGAATTTATTTTATCCAATAAATTCTGACATTGTAGAAAGACACAAATAATTTTGACACACTGAGTTCACAACTTCCACCCAGGAATAGATCTACCCCAAAACAAACTAGTTAGTGTGTGATCATTTTTAAAATACACACATATGTTAGGGAATAAATAAGAAAATGGTTAATATATCTATCTCAGTCATAAATTAAGTACCTAACCTGTCTGAGGCCCTGTATGATGGTTAGTTTCAGTTGTCAACTTGACCCAACCTAGAGTCACCTGGAAAGAGAACCTCGAGTTTCTTGATCAAGTTAACCTTGCACACATGTGGGGGACATAGTCTTGACTACATTATTTGATGTGGGAAGACCCAGACAACTGTGGGTGGCAGCAGTCCCTCGACTGGCTATATGAGAATGGAGAAAGTGAGCTGGTTAGTAATCATGTACACATTGGCTTCCCTCTGCCCTCGACTATGGGAGTGAACATTGGCTTCCCTCTGCCCTCGACTATGGGAGTGAACATTGGCTTCCCTCTGCCCTCGACTATGGGAGTGAACATTGGCTTCCCTCTGCCCTCGACTATGGGTGTGAACATTGGCTTCCCTCTGCCCTCGACTATGGGTGTGAACATTGGCTTCCCTCTGCCCTCGACTATGGGTGTGAACATTGGTTTCTCTCTGCCCTTGACTAGATGTGAACACTGGCTTTTCTCTACCCTCTACTATGGATGTGAACATTGGCTTATCTCTGCCCTCGACTGTGGGTGTGAACATTGGCTGCTCTCTACCCTTGACTATGAATGTGATGTGACTGTTTTAAGAGCCTGTCACCTTGACATCTCTGCTTTGATGGACTTTACCCTGAACCAATGAACTGAAACAAACCTTTCTCCCCTAAGCTACTTTGCTTTTTCTGGTGTACGGTATCACAGCAACAGGCATGAAACTAAGACATCCTGGGTTTCACTTCCAAGAGCATCAAATAAATAAACAACTGAATATATTTTAAGTTCACCTACACATGAAACATATTAACATTTAAACATCTGAAACATACACCATTCATTGGCTAGACGTTCTGTGACCTGTACCAAGGACTCTGAGGCTGCTTTTCTTGAAAGCAATGATGATTCGTTCGAGTTGGCAGATGTCTAGTGAGTGACTAAAGACAAGGTGCTATCTAGCATTATAAGGAGGCACCTTCCAATGGATAACTCAGTGTAGAATAGTAACTGGGCACGTCTGTATTCAGTTCACATGTATTATCTTTACTAGCTTAAACTCTGGGTCAGTTCCTGCTCAACTGTGCACTCAGAGATGTGAATCATTTAAGGAGCCTTCATCAATGTCTGTTGATACAGACAGGTGCTGAGACACACAGCTACTCTGCTGTCTGTAGCAATCTGAGGAACTCCCTTGATCTTTTAAAGACCTTGATTTAGTAAAAATCAGAGTCTTAATTTCAACACTGTAAGCACTTTCAAGACTTGTCTTGAGGTATGAAGCTTCATAGGAGTTTATTAAAGATATTTTAATATTGTGGTTTATGTTGGGGAGTTAACCCCCTTAAACTTCTCAGGCTTCAGAAGGACCACTATAGCAGGTGAAAAGTGGCTAAAGATATCTGAGGGTAAATAAATTAATTCACCTAAGTCTTTTAATCATGTCCCATTTATTCTTGCTATGCTCTCTAAAGCTCTCCTGATGTTCCCCTCTTGATGCTCCTCCTCGTGTTCCTCTTTCAATGTCCCTCACTGTTCTCATCCCACAAGGTTTTCAGTTTCTATACCCACACAGACATAGCTAACAATTCTTTGGTAAATAACAATGATACCAAGCATGCATTTCTTAAGGCTAACAGAATGGATAAAGTAGGCACCAGTTGTCTTATTACTGCCTCAGAGGGGGCGTGGCTGTGAAGCTCCCTTGTAGATAACTGGAGGATTAGGATGGGGCTTTAAGTCAGTACAGAATTCTAAGAACAAAATAAAAAGGGTTTGTGTGTCGACTACATTTGTGTGATTAGTTAGCACTTGTATCAGGGTCTTGCTAGCTGAAATAGAGGGAATGGACTCTCTTAGCCCTAGAGATAACATCTAAAGTGGCTGGATCAAAGGGGAACTGTGGCAGTGTAAAATCCAGAGTCTGGCATTTCCAGCTTCCCAAGACGCAGCTTTGTTCACGCTGACGCCTGAGTGAGAAGCATTTCCTCTCTCTGGGACCTTTTCCAGAACTCAAGGCACCCAGCATATGTTCTATATATCAAGATTATATGGCCAAATGAAAAGTCATCCAGCATAACAGAACATGTAAGAGTTATGGCCAATAGTTAATACACGGCTGAGGTATTTTGGGATGATTCCGGCTAAGGAAAGAGAGGGACACCATGGCTTCATAAGAAAGACAGGTTGGCAAAACTTTGCAAATTGGGGGTAGCCTAGTGATTTTGCCAACTTTACTCTCACTGTGTAATGCTTGTGATCGCCAGCATCTTAACAAAGGCCTAGCAAGATGGCTTAGTGGGTCAAAGTGCTTGTCACCAAGATTAACCATTGAGTTAGAGCTCCAGGCCCACATGGTAGAAGGAATGAACTGACTCTCACAAGGGGTCCTCTGACCACCAAACACTACATATCCACACATATGCTAATGAACAAATGCAACAAAAACTAAGATATTTTAATATAGGGTTTTAAGCATAGGTTAAGAGAAAGAGAGTCTCTCCAGAAGAAAGCAAGACAAACTCCAGAGCGAAGACTCAGGCTTCTTAGAGAAAGAGAGAGAGAGAGAGAGAGAGAGAGAGAGAGAGAGAGAGAGAGAGAGCGAGCTGTGCTGTCTTTATCATGGTCATATATATATAGGTTTTGGGTAGGTTTTGAAGCTGTTGTCTTCAAAGAGTTGCTAAGGAATGTAAGTAGGATCATAGAGTGGTTCCCGGGGGGCGCCTGATAAGGCTGCAGTTGAAAAGACCACAAGGATTTGGGGAAATGGGATAGCTATGCTGTAAACAAAGACTTCCTTGGGATTCCCAAAAATCTTTGGGAGAAGGAGTGAGGCCCTGCCAAGTTGTATACACCTCCTAGAGTCATATCCACCCGCCAAGGTCATATACACCCACCAAGGTCATATACACCTATCAACATCATATACAATCAGTCTGTAAGCCTGGGTCATTGGTATTTTGAAATGAAATATCTATGTATGAAAGGAATATGACCACTCTGTTGACAACTTTTACAGAAAATGATAATTGTGTGATGTAGTAATGCTTGCTTCTCAGCTGATAGAAAATGTCCATCAGACTCTGGAAGAATGGGTCCTTTCCTTTCCCATGTCTCCAAGGTTTTCCTTGTTTTCCTTTCCTCTCTTGTGTTGACATCATAATGAACAGTGTTTAATTCCAACTGCTGGAGTGTTGCCTAGAACCTCTCAGCGCTGTCCTAAAGTTGAAGGGGAGTTTATCATTGTCTTACCTGACTCCATGATGCCTTTCAGACTTGTCCTTCCTGGGTTGTTCTCACCTGCTGTGGCTTTGAAGGAACAGCAGTGTAAGCGGCGACAGGTTTGATTGATAAAAGCCTTGAGACAAAACTAACCCTAGGCAGCAATGGCTTCCCTGTTGTTTTTCTTGGGGCTGTTGGCAGTGGTGGCAACTTTTGAGACAGGATTACGGTACATCTCACGCTGACCTCAAACTCTCCATCTTCCTGCCTTAGCCACCATGCAATGTTGGCTGCAACCATTTTCTTCTTGACAGTCTCTGTATGGCTAGTCCTGAGTAACGGCCATCAGACACATAACCTGTAGTAGTAATTTTGCTGTTGATGTAATAAAATAGCATGACCAAAAGCAATCTGAGAAAGAAAGGATTTGTTTAGCTTACAGTTGCAGGGGGATAAAGCCCAGAACGGCAAGAAAAGCTTGGCAACTGGTCAGGAAGTAGAAAGGTCTCATTTCATCCATGCACAGGAAGCAGAGAGAAGGAACAGGAAGTAGGGTGAGTCTATAAAACCCCAGAGCCCGTCCCTAGCGCTCTTCACCCCCTTTACCAAGGCTCCACCTCCTAAAGCTTCTATATCCTTCCCAAAGAGTGATCAACTGGGGACCAAATATTCAAATACCTTAGCCCATAGGGGACATTTCACTGAGAAACCAAACTAAAATCAATACTAGATATTCAAGTCCTAGTTCCTTGTTTTGTTTTTTTTTCTCTACATAACCTTCAAACTATCATTAGCTCTCAAACACTCCTGATTCTCTGCTCCTCTCATACAGAAAGGTTCTTTTCACCCACTCTCTTCAACTCGTCTCCTGTTCTGTCAACTGAATTAAGGGTCCAGACACACTTTGTTGGGACATTTGAACTCAGGCCCCTGACCTGGGACTTCCACAATGCCTCCATAGAACACAACTATTCTATGTTAATGGACTAGCTAACTGGAGTTCTGAGATTTCTCTGTAGCATGATGGTATCTGTGCTGCATCTTCTATGATATCCTGGCTATAAATTTTGTAAAGGTGAAGAAGAACTATTTTGTAAAAAGCCGCACGGTCCTATACTGTACTGTGCTGGAGCGCCCGTTCCACTACAAGATGGTACGGGAGCCCGGAACTAAGCTGGAGACTTAAAAACACATAGACAGAGACATGGACACAGTCATCCTTGATACAAGAGCGCCAAGAATGCCAAACTTTATTGTGCTCAGGAGCAGCTTATATAGGGATCCTTAGCCACGCCCAGCTCTCGGGATCTTTCAGCTGCAGACGCCTCAGGCTCAGAGCAGCTGCAGGCACAGGTGTTTTGCCATGAAACATGAAAAGTCATGAAACAAGTGCAGCATCGGCTAGATTTTAGTGTCTTTTGTCTAATTATTTTTTTGCTGTTGTTTACAGATTTGATACACTTGTTATTTTGAGACAAAAATCTTACTATGTTGCCCTGACTGTCTCAGAACTTAGTGTGTATCCCCGGCGGGCCTCAAACTTAACAATTGCCTCAGCCTCCTGAGTTCAGGGAGTACAGACACCAATCGCCATGCTGGCTTGGCAATCCTACCACACCTACCCCCAAAGTGTGTGTACACTTCCACAATTTTTTGTTTTAAAGACAGGGTCTCAGTCTGCGGATCCACCTGCCTCTGTCTCTGTCTCCCAAGTGCTGGGGTTAAAGGTGGCCACTACCATGCCCACATACATTATGTAACTTCAGCTCCCTTTCAGTTCTGTGTTTTGTTCATATTAGTTTGCGTGATGCTCAGATACCGGTGAAGCCACTCCTCATGTCTTTACCCCTAAATGCAGCTATAGAATTCCTACAGAATGTCTGGAGCACCTATTTAAAAAGTGGATAAAGGAAAGGCGGTGAGTAAAGGGTAAGCCCGGAATCAGAAGTAGCACTGGCCCGTGAAATCTCAAGCTTATTGGTTTAAGATGTCCTTTCTCCGGTTATCAGAAGACTTAGCCCTGAAGGTGGACACACCTGTAGAGGTTTGTAGTTCAGCAGTATAAATAGAGCCCTGCCCTAGTCAGGTTTTCTGTTGCTGTAACAAAGGTCATAAACAAAAGCAACTTGGGGGAAGAAAGGATTTATTTGGCTTGTATCTCCCAATCACAGTCTATCCCTGAGTGAAATCACGACAAGAACTCAAGCAGAGCAAGAACCTGGATGCAGGAAATGAAGTAGAGGCCAAACAAGGTAGCTCTGTTTGCTCTCTTGCACACCCTGGGACTGCCTGCCCAGAGATGGCACCACCCACAATAGGCTAAACTCTTCCACACCAATCAAGAAATGCCCCACAAACTTCAATATGATGAAGGCATATTGAGGGTCCTTCTTCCCATATAGCTCTAACTTCTGTCAAGTTGATAAAAACACCAAGTGTTTTAGACCAATAAAAAAGATGGAAATTGAGCCAGAGCCATGGCTCAGTGGATAAAGGTGCTTGTTGCCAAGCCTGATCATCTGAGTTCTCTCCCAGGAGCTCCCACGGTGGGAAGAGAAAACTGATTCCTCCCACAAAGAGGCAAATTCTTGCTCACATATATGCAGATATGCATACATAAACAAACAAATAATAAATAAAAGTGAAAGTTTGTTTGTTTTTTTTAAAGATGAGAGGGGCTGAAGGCATAGCTCAGTGGTTAAGGCATGCATTACTCTTGCAGAAGATGTGAGTTCAGTTCCCAGAACCCAGGTTGGGCAGAGCTGCGTGTAACAGGAGCGTGTAACTGATGCTCTCTTCTGGACTCCTCGAGTACTATACTCACGTTCGCAAACACATAAGTATATATAAATATTATATCATATATAATAAATAAATAAATACTATGAATACATAATTTAATAAAAAGAGAAGAGTTCAAGAAATCAGGGGGTACCAGGAGGTCTAGGGGAAAGAAGGGCTTTAAAAAGTGATTCTATAAGGTAATTAGTGAAAATCAGACGAGGTGGTATGTGCCCATGATCTCAGTAATAAAGAGGGTGGCACAGAAGGAGCATGAATTCAAGGCAAGCTTGGATTGTATATCGAGAGCCTGTACAAAAATGTTATTTACAGCTAGGCAATGGTGGCACATACCTTTAATACCAGCACTCAGGAGGCAGAGACAGGCGGATCTCTGTGAAGTCAGCCTGGTCTACATGGTGAGTTACAGGACAGCCAGGGCTACACAGAGAACACCTGTCTCAAAAACCAAAACCAAAACAAAACAAAACAAAACAAAAAAAACCCCAGTTATTTATAAATGCTGGGTTTACTTGCCTATGCGTGGACCTTGCCCTATCAAAAGCTGTTGATAGCAGTTCTATTTATAATAGCCATAAACCGTAAACAATACAGCTGCTCCTTAGTGGATGAGAGGTGAGCACACAGGCTGTGGCATGTTCCTGGAATATGACGTGAGAAGATTTAAGAAGTTACCAGCGACACTAGCTGCCCTAGAATCAGGCTGACCACTGCATAATACACACAGGACAGGTCTAACAACATCACAGAGCCTACGAGAATTGATTTGCTATTGGAGGATAGCACTGAATCCACATTGAAAATCACTAACTGGATCCACCTTCGTTTGCTGTCTATTGTTGTGGTAAAGACCAGGATGGAAAGCAGAAAAGGGTTTCTTGACTTACAAATCCCAGGACACAGCCCATTGAGCAAAGCCAAGGCAGGAACCAAGACAAGCCATGGAGGCATGATGTTTCCTTGTGACACCACCTTCTGCAGCTTGCTCATTTTGCCTTCTAATACTGCCCAGGGCCGCCTGCCCAGGGGTGCCACCACCCACAGTGGGTTTGCTTGGTCTTCAACATCAGTCATTAATCAATAAAATACCCGACACACTGGGCATGGTGGCACATACCTTTAATCCCAGCACTTAAGAAGCAGAACCAAGGGGATTTCTATAAGTTCAAATCCAGATAAGTCTACAAATCAAATTCCGAGCCAGCCAGGGCCACACAATCAAGATCCTGTTGCAATGAAAACAAAAGCAATTTTTAAAAAAAAAAAAAATGCCCAACAGACTTACCTGCGGGCTAATCTGATGGTGGCATTTTCTCAATCGAGGTTTCCTCCCCTTAGATGAGTATAGCTTATGTCACATTCACAAAACCTAACCAGCATGGGACCTAACCAGACTGGTTGCCTGCTAAGACAAAAATAGTAATATTTGGTGAGGGTGCTGGCACATGCCTCTAATCCTAGCACTTGGCATTGAGAGGCATAGGCAGGCAAATCTCTCTGCCTGAGGTCAGTATGGTCTATTTACAAATTCTAGAAGGGCCATCCAGGGATACAGTCTGGGGATTTTAAAAAGTGATTTTATGTTTATATGTGTCTGTGTGTATATGCTGTATGTATGCAGGATGTCCTTGGAGGCCAGGAAAAGGCATCAGATTCCCTGAAGTTGGAATTGCAGGCAGTTGTGAGACATCCAACCTGGGTTCTGGGCACTGAACCTCTGCAAGCAAGCACTCTGTGGTATTTGAAAGATAATGGCCCTCAAAGGAGTGGACACTATTGGGAGGCATGACTTTGTTAGAGTAGGTGTGGCCTCGTTGAAGGAAGTGTGTCACTGTGTGTGCACAGGGCAGGCTTTGAGGTCGCCTATGCTCAATCGGCACTCGGTGTGGCAAATAGTTTGCTTCCTGTTGCCTGCAGATCAAGGTGTAGAACTTTCAACTCCTTCTTCAGCACCATGTCTGCCTGCATGCAGCCATGTCCTACCATGATAATGAACTAAACCTCAGAATTGTAAGCTAGACCCAACTAAATGTTTCCTTTATTAGAGTTGGCGTGGTCATGGTATCACTTCACAGCAGTAGAAAGCCTGACTAAGAGACACTCTTAACCTCTGAGTCACCTCCACACTCCCCACTGTAGGATTTTTTTGTGTGTATTTGTGAGACAGGGTCTTATGAATCTCAGGTTGGCCTGGAACTTGGTATGTAGCCAAAACTAAATCTGAACTTCTGATTCTCCTGCCTATACTTCCCTAGTGCTAGGATTTTTACCATAACCAGCTTACTTACATAGGATTTAAATGAGAGCCAGCATTCTATTGCACAATATTGGGAATATATAGAATACAGCCCAGAATTACTCAGTGTCAAAGAATCATTAAAATTTCAACTTTAATTGGAAAAGACAGGCAACAGCTACCAAGATGATATAGATGTTAGAATTATCTGATAATGTGTGTGTGTTCCTCATTTGTGGTTCGAAGAATGTATGTGTGTATGTGAGAGAAAGAGAGAGGGAGAGAGAGAGAGAAGCAAAAATGACAGTGCCTAGAGAAACAAAGAAAATGGAAGGAGTGAGGAAGAGAAAAGGATGGGAAAAGGATATAAGGGAATATACTCAAAATGTGTGCTTGTATATTTGTTACTTTCTGTTGCTATCATATGTGACTTATGGAAGAAGAAAGAGTTTATTTTGGCTCAAGTTTCCAGAGGGAGAGTCCCTAATGGTGGGAGGAGCATGGTAGCAGACGGTCAGAGCAGGGAGCTGAGGGCAAACTGTGAGTACAAGTGAGGCTGGAAATCCTCAAGCCTGACCCTATAATGCAAGGTTATACCTCCCAAAGGATGGAGACCTATAATGCAAGGCTATACCTCCCAAAGGATGGAGACCTCTCCTAAACAGCATCACAAATGGAAGCCAAATGCTGAAATATGTGAGCCCAGAAGGACGTTTCTCATAAAACCACCATATTCTAATAAAAAAATTAAATAAAATAAATTTTAAAAGAATCATCTCATAAAGACTTTAATGTAACCATTGGAAAATGCTCCCAACAAGCAATAGCAAACATGCTTTTTCCTCAAATAGAAAACAAGGAGGAGGCAGGGAATGTAGCTGAGCAGGGAAGCGTGAAGCCCTGGGGGAGATCACCTGTGTCACCTGTGTGGGAGGGCACACCTGCGATGACAGGACTTGCGAAGGGGAAGGGAGGGTCAGGAGCTCAAGGCTATCCTCAGCTGCGTAGCCATTTAAGGGACAGCCTTGGGGACGTGAAACCTTACCTCCAAAAAGGTTAGGAGAGGGAGAGGAAGAAGAAAGAAAGGAAAATTAGGTAGACTCTGCAAAGAAAGAGAGAAGGAAGAAGCAAATGGAAGCCTTAGAAATAAAAATAAAATAACTGAGCCAAACTCATCAGCTGCCAAGAGATATCAGCTATAATAAAGTGCAGAATCAACAAATGTGAAAATAAGTAGAGAAAATTATACAATTTGAATAACAGAGATAATTGTTGAACACAGAGAACATAGATTTATTAAGGAAAAGTGAGAAAGAACTCCCAAGGAATACCAGGTAAAATTATTAAAAAAAAAAAAAAAAGAACTGATCCTCAAGAACCTGTGAGATAAAAGCAAAGATTAACCTCTGCTTCATTAGCGGTTCAGAAGGAGAAGGTACAGAGCATGTTTGTGAAAGTATGTTTTAAAAAATGGTTGTCATTTACCTCCCAAAAGATGGAGACATGGCAAATAAGCATATAAAGGGGTATTCAATCTATTTAGCCATTTGTGAAACTGACCATGACTGGACACCAGTCTTTAACGGCTTGGGGATGTGGCATGCACAAAGCCTTGGCTTATTTCTCCAGCACTGCCTTAGCCAGGCATGGTGGTGTGTGCTGATTCCAGGGCTCAGGAGATAAATTCAGGAAGATCAGGAAGCTGGGATATAGAACCTATCTCCAAAATATAAAACAAAATGCCTTTAAGATAAAATACCTTTCAGATTACTGACAATACCAATTGCTAATATCGACGGGGGCTAAATAACCTGTGATCTCAGTATTCAGACGTCTCGGGCAGGATGATCAGTATAGATTTGAGGCCAGTTTGGGCTACATAGTGAGTTCCAAGCTAGCTGGAACCACAGAGCTAGCCTCTGTCTCAAAATACACACTCATGTGCACATGCACGAGTGCATGCAAACACAAAAGAGAGAGAGGAAGAGAGAGAGAGAGAGGCAGGAATGGAGGGAGGAAGGCGGGAAGGGAGAAGAAGGGAAGGGAAGGGGATGGAGGAGAGGGGAGGGGAGGGGGAGGAAAAGAGGGGAGTTATGTGTGGTGATTAAAAAGAAGAAAGAGTCAGCTATGGGAAATGTGCATAGTGGTACCCGCAGGCATCTGTCAGAATATTTTTGTGCAAATCCACCAGTGCTGCAGAACACAAGGCTGAGCAATAGATCCCATTATCCCCATCTGAGCAGCTGTGACTACTTGCAAGAGACCTTCATGCTCAAGACTGTTGACACACCTTCGCAGAAGCAGGGGTGGGGAGGGTCCTCGGACGCTCCCCTGAGATTCCAGCTGCTCCCCACCCCGTGCCTCCCTGCTACGTGTATATAATTCTGCCTCAGCTGTCCATGGTCTCAGAAGGTGATAGAGAGTGTAGAAAGTTAGCTGACTCCACCTGTGCAGTGTGGAGACGTGATATCCACGGCAGGCTGAGACTTCCCAGGGATGCGGAACCACTCACCCATGCTCTGTAAGTAAATCCAAAATGCTCATTGGTTCACCAAGTTGGACTTTGTTGGAATTGTACTTTGATTTCTCATTGGTGTTCTATCTGTGGTGAGTAGATATTGGTTTGTATATGCCTAGGAAAAGATCACCAAAGAATGGGTAATGTGAATGGGTGGTGGTAGGGTACCTTTAATCTCAGCATTTGGGAGGCAGAGAGGTGGATCTCCATGAGTTTGAGGCCAGCCTGATCTACAAACCAAATTCCAGGACAGTCAGAGCTGTTACACAAAGAAATCCTGTCCCAAAAAATAGAAAAAAGAAAAGAAAGGAAGGAAGGAAGGAAGGAAGGAAGGAAGGAAGGAAGGAAGGAAGGGGAAGGTAGGGGAGGGGAAGGGAGGGGAAGGGAAGGGAAGGAAAGGGAAGGGAAGGAAAGGGAAGGGAAGGGAAATGAAGTGGGGGTAATGTGAAGATCTGGTTAATTGGAAGTCTGCTAGAGAACCTCTAGAGGTATCATTTGATAATTTTACTTCGCTATCCTTGTGAAAATACACTCTACCAGGTTATTGAGATGGCTCAGCAGATTTATTTGTCAGGATTCTCTAGAGGAACAGAACTTAGAGAACGAGTGTTGTGAATGTTATTTTAAGACATGTTTGTTTGTTTATTCTGTGGAACATATGCTTAATGAGGCAAAGATGCTTGCGTTTCTTTATGTTGTATTTGTTTGCCTCTGTGAAGCTGTGTTAGTTTCCTGTCTAAAACACCTGATTGATCAAATAAAGAGCTGAATGGCCAATAGCAAGGCAGGAGAAAGGATAGGTGGGGCTGGCAGGCAGAGAGAATAGATAGAAGGGGAAATCTGGGAGGGAAGATCAAAGAGCAAGAGAAGGTAAGGAGGAGACCAGGGGCCAGCCACCCAGACACCCAGACACCCAGCCAGCCATGGAGTAAGAGTGACAGTAAGACATACAGAAGTAAGAAAAAGAAAAAGCCCAGAGGCAAAAGGTAGATGGGATAATTTAAGAAAAGCTGGTGAGAAATAAGCCAAACTAAGGCTGGGTGTTTCTAAGGAAGAAAAGGTCTCTGTGTGTGATTATTTGGGAACTAGGTGGCAGGCCCCTCAAAGAGCAAAAAGCAAAGAGACATAAGAGCTAAGAGTAAAAATAACCAACAGCAACTCTCTCTCATATGTGTACACACACACACATACACCATATATTAGGATGATTTATAGGATAGTCCAACAATGACTGCCTACCCACAGAAGGTCCAAAAATCCAGTAGTTGTTCAGTCCACAAGGCTGGATGCCTCAGCTAGTCTTCATTATATGCTGGAATCCTAAAGAAGTAGGCTCTAATGCCAGTGAAGGAATGAACTTGCTGGAGAGGGTGAGAGCAAGGAAGCAGTAAGAATAAGCTTCCTTCTTCCATGTCTTCTGGATACAGGCTACAGGCAGAAGCTTGGTCCCAGATTAAAGGTGCATCTTCCTACCTCCAAAGATCTGGATTAGAAGTGGGTCTTCCTAGCCAGGTGGTGGTGGTGCACACCTTGAATCCCAGCACTTGGGAGGAAGAGGCAGGCAGAATCTTTGTGAGTTCAAGGCCAGCCTGGTCTACAAGAGCTAGTTCCTGGAAAACAAAACAAAACAAAAAAAAGAAGTGGGTCTTCCTACTTCAAACGATTTAATTAAGAAAAAAATCCCTCACAAGTGTGTGTAGTCATTTGGATTTTAGTTAATTTCATATGTAGCCTGGCTGACAACCGAAAATAGTCATCATAGCAGGTAAAGGCGCCTCCTGTCAATCAATCCTGAGCTCAATCCTAGGGACCTGTAAGCAGTTTTTTCTCTCTTGCCAACTAGCTCCCAAATAAGCACATGGAGACTTCTTATTAATTATAAAAAATCTCATCCCATATTTAGGCTTGTTACTAACTAGCTCTTATAACTTAAATTAATCCATTTCTATTAATCTATGTCCTGCCCTGAGGCTCATTTACCTCATCTATGTACTGCCCATGCTGCCCCTTCTGCTTCTGCTGCCAACTCTTAGCATCTCTGCCCTTCTTCTTCCAAGAATTCTCTCTGTTCCAAAAATCCTACCTACCTATTGACCCTTTAGCTTTTCTTAATCCAATCACAGTGACATATATTCACACAATGTAAAGGAATATTCAACAACATTTCCCCATTTTTGTTTAAATAAAAAGAAAGGTTTTAACTACAACACAATAAACCTATAAATAATAAGAACAATTATCAATTAAGAATTACATTTACAATGTCCAGTCCACTTGTATTTTGCATATTTGGGGAAAATATTCCATTATTTATTTTCTCTTCATGAATCCAAAGCTCTGTACCTCATTTACCTTCTATCATAATTAAGGAAAACTGCAACTATAACTGTCTAGTCTTCAGTTCTATCACAGACCCCAGAAGGATATAATATTACTTGAGTAAATAGGAAATGCAGGGTAAACAACTTCCAAAACTAAGAAATGATAGAGGCAGCTGGCTGCCTGGACAGTCACCCTAGGTTTCCTCTGTAACAGTGGGCATCCATATTTGGCTTGCAGGCCTAGAATACCTGACAGACTTTTCTGTGAAGCAGGAATTTTGAAGGACTGTCCTACCTTGTCTTGGCAAGTTTGGCAAATGCTTTTGTTTGTATCCTGCTTGCCTAGTTTGGACTGTAAACTGTCAGTAGTTGAGACAAGGCAGTTTCTTGCCTAAATGGCTAGCTTTTGCCTAAAGAAAGCAAATGCAATATGTAAGAGGTTCTTCAATGCCCATCATCCTTTTATGAAGTAGATTGTACTGTCAGGAACAGATGTGACTTACTGTAATGAAAAGCCTTAGATTATTATAACATTTTAAACATCATATTCTGTAGGTCTTTGAAGTATTTGATGATCACGTATCTAAAATATATTTCTGTATGATCTTGAAAATATACCTAACATGACTATAAGTTTGATAGTTATAGATAACTATTAACCTGTATTTTTATATCCTAAATAGTTTGTAATAATAACTTTCAAGGACTAGAAATGTACACTACATTTTAAAATGAGCTGCATAGATACAATACCTTGAACAAGAGTAGAAAGAAGCATGATTAATAAAAACCTAGAGACAGAAATTGGGGTTCAACCTGAAGGTCAGATTGCCAGTCCACAAAAAGTTACAGAGAGACTTCTTATTAATTATGAAAGCTTGGCCATTTGCTTAGGCTTGTCCCACTAACGCCTATAACTTAAATTAATCTGTTTTTAGTAATTCATGTTCTAACACATGGCTGTTACCTCTACTCTGGATATATGTCCGACCTCTTCAGTGTCTCCTTGATGTCTCCCCACTTCTCTTCTCCCCAGAATTCTTTCTTGCCCCAGAAATTCCACTTATGCTCTCCTGCCTAGTTATTGGCCATTCAGATTTTTATTAAACCAAATGCAATAACACATCTTCACAGTGTACAGAAAGATTATTCCACAACAGGGATCCACATAGTGGAAAGAGAACTGATTCCCACAAGTTATTCTCCAATCTCCATTTTCCATATACGTGCACACACATACACACACACACACGTACACACACATACATACACATACACACGTACACACACACACACAAATGTGATTTTAAATGAGTTTTCTAAAATATACTCTTCCTCTCCAAAGCTCAGGAAACATCAAGAAAGAAGAAAAGAAAGACTGTAAGAGCCAGAAGAAGGCTGGAGTGTTGTGGAAGGCTTCCTCCTGGGTATTACATGGTCATTGCATTATTGATGTCTCAGGAGTATGGGCATCAGCACAAGATTGGGCTGTATCCCTGAGGATACAGATTTGGTTAATGGTTGCTGAAAGAGGGAGGCATATTTTCCAAGTGGCATGGCATTGATAATGTACTGTTTGTAAATAACCCCTCACCCATGCTCCTGTAAGCATCCCCAATTAAACATTGTGACCATGAAAACAGAGCAAGAGGTCTGACTGGGAAGAGGAAAGGGATCAAAAAAGGATTTTAAGGGTAAGTTCCAGATCAGCAGGGACTGCACGGTGAGTTCCAGCCCACCCTGGGATGCATAATGAGTCTGAGGTCAGCCTGAGTTACAGGTGAATTTGAGGCTTGCCTAAGTTACACAGTGAGGTCCTGACTTGGAAGAAAGGAAGGAAGGAAGAACAAGAGGTATGGAGAGAGGGAGGGGACAGAAGTGATTTGAAGGAGCTAGTAAAAGAGGGAGGAAGAAGACAAAAACATTAATGCCCTATTTTCCTAAAAACAGGATATGGGGGGTAAATGTGATCAAAATACATTACATACATATATGAAAATATTGAATGAAACAAATTATTATATATAATTGATAAATGCAAATAAAAACTAAAATAAATTTAAAGATTTAATGATTGGAATTCTCTAGATTTAAAGCTGCCCTATAAATACCCTTCATGCTGGTCTTGATGACTCACGCCTTTAATCCCAGCACTGGGGGTCAGGGTGGTGGTAAAGACTGGCAGAACTCTGTGAGTTCCAGGACAGCTTGGTCTACATAGTGAGTTCCAAGCCAGCCAAGACTACGTAGCGAGACCCTGTCTCAAAACAAAAAAGGACAAACGTGTTGCTCTTTCTTCCCACTGCTGAAAGTCAGCAACACTGCTTCACACACATGTAGGTTGTTTCAAATTCTTTCCTAGTTCATAATTCTCAATTCTTCCTCACTGCCGTCTTTAAAGTTGATGAGCTCTGTCTGTCCCTGTCCTACGTCAAGCTATGTCACTAAAGTTGATGACCTCTGTCACTTTCCTGTGTCAGGCTATGTGATTAAACTTGATGAGCTCTGTAACTTTCCTGTGTCCGGCTATGTCACTAAAGTTGATGACCTCTGTCGCTTTCCTGTGTCAGGCGATTTGAACAAGGTCAGTAAAGAGCACAGTCTTCTCCACTTCCCCACAGGCAGCCAGCCTGCCCTGACTGGGCTCTGAGCTCTCTGTTCTCTGAGGGAACCCCTCTGACAGACCCTGTGGTACATGCACGGCAGGGAAGTGCTGCAGCTCCCCAAATGTTCTCATGTGCTCAGGAACTTATTTTGAATTTTATCTTATTTAGTTTTATTGATTGTATCATCTTATTTTGAGACAAGAATCTCATGTAGCCCAGGCTGGCCTTGAACTCCCTAAGATGCTGAGGATGACTTTGAACTCCTGAACATTCCATTTCTACACCCAAAGTGCTGAGATCATGGATATGTACCAGCAAATCTAGATGTGGGGATCAACCCACATGCATTCAATCTCATGCATTCAAGGCAAACACTCCACCAACTGAGTTACGTCCCCAGACCAAGCCATTTGTTTAAAATGGCTTTGTTGAGGCTAGAATTCTTGGGATCATTCCTTTTGAGACAAGTTGTGGCAAGAAATGCCTACCATAAAATACAGAGTATCCCCCTATCTCTTCTGCTCTTCAAAAAAGCTAACAATCCTCCTGCGTTCCAAATTCCACTCCCTTCTCAGAATCAAAAGTTTCTCCCTCAATTCCTTTCTTGCTCAATGGAACATTATCTTCACTTTGTTTTCTGTTTTGTTGTTAAGACAAGTTCTTACATAGCCCTGGCTCCTCTCAAACTCTATGCAGCTGAAGATGACCTTAAACTCTTAATTTGTAAGTGTGTATTTGTGTGTGTGCACGCGTGTGCATGCATGTGTATGCTGATGTGTACATACCGTGGTGTGTATGGAGGAACAGTTGCAGAGCACAACTTGTAGGCATGACTTCTCTCCTTCCACCTCATATGTTCTGGGAGTCGAAGTCAGGATGACAGGCATACAGGGCACTTTTCTCTGCTGAGCCATCTCACCGTCCAACATTGAACTCATGTGCTTCCTACTCCGTCCTGCTCGGCCTGGGATTACAGGTGTTCACAGTCCTGCACAGTCTGTTTTTTGTTTGTTTGTTTTGAGGTTCAATAGCTCAAGATGGCCTGGAACTCACTGTATAGCCCAGGCTGTCCTCAGACCCACAGCAACACTCAAGGCTCAGCCTTCCAAGTGCTACTTATAGGCAAGAGACACGGTGCCCTAGCTCTGAGGCTTGAAACTGGGCGTTTAACATGGAAATATCTTTGAATCAGGGCAAACTAATTGCAACAGAGCAGTCTTCTGGAAAATGGGGAAGGCATTTCATTGATGTGTCAAGACCCTGATTGTTTATATAGGTGTTCAGCTTTCCTAGTTTACTTCCTTACATAATCTTCTTTCTGCAGCATGGTTAATAAAAACCCAGAGACAGATCTTTGGGTTCAACCTGAAGATCAGAAAAGCAAAGCAGCCAAGCCACTAGAGAGCTCTTACCTCTATGAAATCTTCAGACTGTAAGAGGAGCAAGTTCCTGTCTCAACCCTTCGTGTCCCCCCCCCCCTTATATGACTCTCTAGTGCTGGGATTAAAGGCATGCACCATCATTGCCCAGCCTCTATGGCTGACTAGTGTGGCTGCTGGGATTAAAGGTGTGTGCCACCATGGCCTGGCCCGTGTGGCTGACCAGTGTGCGTGCTTTGCACTGACCTTCAGACAAGCTTTAGTTATTAAAATACAAATGAAATATCATTATACCTTTCCTACCTCTGCTTGATGTTATTTTTGCTGTGTTAGGAGTTGAACCCAAAGCCTTACACAAGCCAGACAAGTGCTCTAGACGGACGGGCTCCTCCGAGCCCGGCTTTCCAACCTTTACCCCAGAACACTGTTTCTCTTTCTTTTCATGGCTTCCTGCTAAACATCCCTCTGAGACGTTTTTTTCCTTGCTGACCCGCCTCAACATGTCCATGCCATTGATAACGTTTGTTTATGTGATGTGCATTTCTCTATTGTTTTCTGTTGTTTTTATTTGAATTTTTCACGTGTATGAGTATTTTGCTTGCATGTAAGCTTGTGCATTCGTTGTGTGCCTTGCCTGGTGCCCTGGAACTGGAGTCACAGATTATGCGTCCAAAAGGAGTCAAAATTTCAGTATTTCAGCTAGGGCTGTGACTGTTGTGATGAAGTACTTGACCGAAGCAACTTTGGGAGGACCCAGTTTATTCAGCTTCCCCATCACATTTCATCCTCAAAGGAAGTCAGGCAGGAACTCACACAGGGCAGAAACCTGGAGGCAGGAGCTGATGCAGAAGCCATGGAGGAGTGTTACTTACTGGCTTGCTCCCCATGGCTTTCTCAACCTCCATTCTTGTAGAACCTAGGGCCTTAAACCCAGGGAGGTCACCACCCACGATGGGCTTGGCCCTCCTCATCAGTCACTAACTAAGAAAATGCAGCTGTAGGCTTGCCTACAGTAGGATCTCATGGCGGCATTTTCTCAACTGAGGGTCTCCTCTCTCTGATGACTCCGGCTTGTACCAAGTTGACACAAACCCAGTCAACACAACCACAACCAGCATGTACAAATTCTTCTTTCTTCTTGCTGCTACAAACTCACGGTGAATGATGCTTCTTTGGAGCTAGACATCTGAGAACCACACTCTACTTGGTCTGATATTTGCATGTTTTTGATTAAAAAAAAAGAAGAAGATACTTTGCTATTTTTTCGATTCTATTTAAAGATTTGTTTTATTTTGAATTATGTGTATGTATACGTGTCTCTCTGCATGAAGTGCGTACAGGTGCCAATGGAGGCCAGAGGCATAAAGATCCCCTGGAACTGAAGTTACAGGTCGTTCTGAGCTGCCCCCTTGCGGATCCTGAAAACCCAGCCTGCCTTGTCTGCAAGAACAGTAAATGTTCATAAATGCTGAGCCATCTCTTTGGCCCCAAATTATGAGTATTCATTGTGTGTGTGTGCACATATGCCATAGCAAAGGAAAACAAATCCATTCTCTCCTCCTGTTGTATGGATTCCACAATTAGATTCAAGGCATTGGGCTTGGAAGCAAGTGCTCTTGTCCTCTGTGGCATCTTCCGGCCAGAAAGATACTTTACTTTTATTATGATTGGTCATTCTTTTAAACTGTTGATCACTTTAAAACTTCTTTTGTGTGTGTTGTGTTTTTTAACAGGGTCTTACTTTGCAGCGCAGGCTGGTCTGAAACTCACTAGTAGTACAGATTAACTTTGAACTCATGGTGAGCCTCCTGCCTCAGCCTCCTGAATGCTAATAATATAGGTGTGAGTCATCATACTTTATTATAGCTCGCAAAATTTTTATTTAAGCTCTGCAAGTCATGGCTTACAATATTGTGTAAGTGTGGTACATGTGAGTGAAGGGGAAAGGTTGTGGTTGCAATGTCATCCTTTTAAAAATTTTATGGAACCTAAGACATTCTATTTTCTATTATTTGAGGCAAAGTCTCATGTATATCAAACTGGTCTCAAATTCACCAAGTAGTTGAGGGTGACCTTGAACCCCTGCTCCTCGTGCTTCTGCCACACAAGTGCTAGGACACAGGCACATGTCGCTGCTGATATGTGTGATGCTGGGGATGAAGCCCAGAGCCTCAGCGCATGCAATACAAATGTTCTACTCACTGAGCAATATCTGCAAATTTGGACATTTCTAGGACTCTCCCAGGACCATGAGGACGTCTACAAAAAAGCAGGTCCTTGGCATTAAGATTCCTAAGGTTTGTCATCCCTCCATCCCCGCTCACTCTTGTGTTTCATAGACACAAAGACAGACAGAAATAGACATAGAGACAGACCTGAGGTTGGGAAGAAACAACTCAGGAATATCAGCCCTTGCAATCTACCGTCTGCCAAGAATGGTTCCAAGAATGCTCTGTTGAGCAGCATCCTTTCAGGAACACAATAGCTGTGCTTTCGTATTGGATCCTGGCTCTCTTGCCCATTGCTACTAAATCCTGTTCTTCAATTCACGGTAGTTTTGAATGAGCTAAAGTAGTTTCTGCCTGCAGCTGTGGATTTTCAACAGTCAACGTGGGAGTGTGTTCTATGGGGTGAAGGCCGGGGTTGTGGCATCCTGTATCTCCCTGAGATGTAAACAAAGAATGGAAAGCTGAGGCAAAACACAGAGGGCTCAGGAGGAAACAAGTGCCTGACAGCAGAAAAATAAGAATGAGGCTCAAATACAGGAGCCCAGGTGAAGGCAATGGAGCCAGGAATCATGACTAAAGGAGAACAAAGCAAAGTATGGCTAGTGATACAGGGATGTATGTCCAGCACTGGGGAGGTTGGAGGCGGGGATTCAGAAATTCAGTCATCTTTGACCGCATCACACACACCAACCCCCCCCCCAAAACTAACAAACTAACAAAAGACAACCTTGAAACAAATAGGCTCGAGAGATGGTTCAGTTGTTAAAAGTGCTTGCTGCTCTTAACAGAGGACCTGAGTTCAGTTTCCAGCACCCACATGGTGGCACGCAACAATTTGTAAGTCCAGTTCTAGGAGGTATGATGCCCTCTTTAGGCAGCCATGGTTACCAACTAAAAGCGTGGCACACAGTCAAAACATCCATACATATTAAAAAAATATGAGAATGATAAATAGGGCTAGGCATGATGGCACATACTTTTAATCCCAGCACTAGGGAGGCAGAGGCAGGCAGATCTTTGTGAGTCTGAGGACAGCCTGGTCTACATAGTTCCAGGACAGTCATGGCTATGTAGAGAGATCCAGTCTAAAATAAATAAAAAAAATAAAATAAAATAGCTTCCCATTTCCTACAGAACATTACATGACTCATTAGTCTGGCATCTGACCATTTCTTACCAGCTCAGCCTGTCTTGCTGTAGCCCTCATGACCCTTCCTGTATTTTATGATAGCACTTGGCTATCTGGTATTTCTTAGACACACCCTTCACCTTCCCTGGTTCATGCTGGTCCTGCCTGGGATGCTCCCCGTGTCAATTTTCAGCATATCCAAATCACTCTGCTTTCCAGAGCCCTGTTCAAATGCCCTTTTCTTCCTCGCTTGTGATAGTTTCTCCCCCCAGAGCTTTTGAGTTCTATCTCATGTTACCACTGGCTTTCCATATTACAGGCATTCAGGCATGTAATTGCCAGTCCCAACAAGAAACCAGAAGCTCACGTTGGACAAAATTCTTGGCATGTGGCCTGTTCTATTAAATGTGCTGAACAAAGAGCTGAGTACAACTGTCACGTAATTTCTTGTGGGACTGGAGGCAGGGGAGGGCGCTCAACACACGGTCTGAAATGAGACCGAAAGCGGGATTGTGGTTAACGCTGATAGAGAGCCTTGGGACGCATTGTGCTGTATGGGTTATTTCTCTGTCGCTGTGATCAAACGCCATGACTGAGGCAACTTATGGACAGAGAGTTTTACTCGAGTTTACAGTTCGAGAATCCACAGTGGCAAGGGAGGCATCGCCGCAAGTGGCAGACATGCTGACAAGCTGGAAGCTGAGCCATCACAAGAGGAAAGAAGAAACAGAGACATCAAGCTCAAAATTGACTCTCAGTGAAGTACTTCCTTCAGCAAAATGGCACTTCTCAAACTTCCTCAGACAGTGCCACCAACTGGGGCCAAGTGATCAAAGCCTCTAGTCTGTTGGCAGAGGAGAGGGGCGCGGGGGGTGTTTCTCATTCAAACCACATGCCTTCATCACACAGAGACACTAGTAAAGCACATACTGGCCGCTAAACCAGGGTCTACAAGGCAGAGAGGAGATGCCCCCGGAATGTGAGTGATTTTCTTCTCTTCTTTGGTCTTGTCTTCTATCTTTAATTCTGTATATTTTTTTCTCAAGTCAAGGATATTAAGACTATGGGTTATGAGACTGGTTTTTGTAGGTGGATTTTTTTGTTCTGCCTACTAACTCCCAAATAACCACACAGAGACTTATTAATTATAAATGCTCAGCTGACAGATTAGACTTGTAACTAACTAGCTCTTACAATTTAATCCATAGTTCTTCTCTATGCTCTACCACGGGGAGGTACCTTTTTTCAGCGAGGTATATTCATCTCCTACTTTCTCTGTGTCAGACTGGCAACTCTGCCCCCTTTCTTCTCAGTGTTCTCAGTCTGGTTCTCCCACTTAACCTCTTTCTGCATAGCTATTGGCCAGTTGGCTCTTTATTAAACCAATGAGAGCAAAACATCTTAGCAGTGTACAAAAGGCTATTTCCACAGCAGGTCTGTTTCTGAACGTTTGGTCAGCATTGCTCCTAAATGTCTGAGTACTAATACTCCCCAAGTGTGACCTGACTATGTCACAGAACACTTGAGAAGGTTACTTGTGACTTTGACTAAAATTTGGAATTAACTAAAACCTTCAGTTAATTCAGTTCTAAAAGAACAATTTATTATTCTTTTGTTTTAATTAAATATTATATTATCCTATCAAAAGCACTACTGAGAATGAAAAAAAACACTAGTAATTAACATTTTTAGCCTTTTGTTGTTTTTAACTTTATAGCACGGACGTTTTGTTCTGTGTGTGTCTGGTGCCTTTGGAGGCCAGAAGAGAATGTTGGATCCCCTGAAATTAGAGTTACAGGAGGTTGTGACCAGTCATGTGGGAGGTGGGAATCAAACCTGGGTCCTCTAGAGGAGCAGTTCATGCTCTCAATTCTCTTAACCACTGAGCCATGTTCAGTATTCACTTTATTTTATTTACTTTTAGATATTTGCGAGTCTCATCATGTAACCCTGCCTAGTCTGAACCTCACGATGTAGACCAGACTGGCCTCAAACTCCCAGAGATCCACCTGCCTCTGCCTCAAGAGTGTTGGGATTAAAGGCATGGACCAACACTGCACATAACTTTTATAATTTTATAATTGACTTTTATAATCTTTAAGAAAAAGTATATGGGAGACTGAAATGTAGTTCAGTTGGTAGAGTGCTTGCTTGGCATGCACAAAGCCCTAGATTTGATTTCCAGCATTGAGTAAAATCAGGGTCATAGCATACCAAGGTAATGCCAGTACTCAGGAGAAGGAAAGAGGTTCAGGAGCTTGAGGTCCTCCTGCACTCCTTACTGAGTTTGAGAGCAGCCTGAGTGACTGGAGACTCTGTACGAAGGAAAGGGAGGACGCTGGAGTAGTGGGAGGTGCATAAGTAATAACTTCAGACCTTCTACTTACTCTTACTTAATGGAAAATAAACACCTCCCCTTGTGGGCTCTCCTGCAGACCAGTGTCTATGTCTGTGAGAAGGAAAAGGGGTGACTTTTGCAATATGCCTCCATCAATCACAGCCACACATATAATTAAACATCTACACACTGAGTAATTAAATAATAGTACTATATTTTCATAGAGATGGCCTTAAGGGAAAAGAAAAGAGGGGGATACATTCTCAATTTTAATTAAACATCTAAATAGCCTGATGTTAAAAAAAACAACACATTAGCAATTAACGTATTTATTCTGCAAAAAAACAATCTATGAAATTTAAGCTTCTCAGATCCTATATTAATAGAATGATGTTTTTTTTTGTTGTTGTTGAGAACACATAAAGTAGACAAAATGAGGTAAAATGTGGGGTTTTTGTTTTGTTCTGAGACATCATCTCACTTTGTACACCAAGCTGAACTTTGACTTAACAATCCTCCTATCTTAGTCTCAGTGCTGGGTTTACAAGCATGTACCAACACACCTGGCTTACTAGTGGTCTTCTGAGCAATTTGCCCAATGTAGGAGCTGCGTGTCTTGTTAGAAATCTACAGGAGATATTCTTGGGCCCCTTCTATTTTCTCTTATCAAATTAACTAAATATGTGTTTGCCAAAAAACTCATATATTGAAATCTTAACCTCGGTATGGTGGCACATAGGGGTGGGGCCTTTGGGAAGTAGGTAAAATGCCAGGGAAGATGGCTTAGGTATGGGATAACTGTCAGCTGGGTGTGGCCATGCATGCCTTTGAAGCACTCAGAAGGCAGAGGCAGGTGTATCTATTAGTTTGCAGCCTGCCTAGTCTACATAGCAAGGCAGCACTATATAATGAGACAGTTCTTAAAAGTGGGATATGGTACAGAACTAGCTGCCTCTTTGTCTCCATGTAAAGACTCAACAAGAAGATGGCCCTCTAGAAACCAGAATGGCATAGACCAAGAGCTTGACTGTGCTGCCTTCTGAACTCAGCCTCCAGCACTGTGCAAAACAAATGCTTATAAAGTCTATCGTAACTTTCGTTCTTGTTCTTTTTTTAAAAAAAAAATAACATTAATTTATTTATTTTGCGTGGGTGGAGCCCTCATGTTCTGGCCTGAAATTGGAAGCCAGAGGTCAACTTTCAAGGGTTGGCTTATCCTTTTCGCCGTGTGGGTTCCAGGGATGTGACTCAGGTCATTAGGCTTGGTAGCATGCCCCTTTACCAGCTGAGCTATCTCACCAGCCTCTGTTCTGTTTGTTTGGGGCAGGAATCACTCTAGTCCAGGCTGGCCTAGAACTCGTGACGATCTAAGCACTTGGGAGGTAGAAGCAGGAAGATCAGGAGTTTGTGGTCAGCTTGCATTCTATGCCAACTTTGAGCTCCCCCGCTCCTGAAACCAAAAAACAAATTTAAATCAATTATCCCAATTACTGTCATATAAATTAAAAAACTTTGAAATATTTGTCATTGATTTGAAAGAAGAAGGAAAGAAAGACCTATTTTTCTTTCGCCGTGATCAATGGCACATATGCGGCGGCACATATTGGTAGAGATGTTAGGACAGGGACAAGGACCACAGGGCAAGGGGTCCGTGCATAGTTTGAAGAAAGCACGTCACCTGCTCTGCTTGCCTTTCTGCTCCTTCTCTTCTTTTGCTTTAGCCCAGGCTGACCTTAAACTCTCCATCCCGAACCTGCTTCCTCAGCCCCGAGTTCTGCATTTACAGGTGGGTCACCCTGGACCTGGTAGGATGAAGTGAATTTTGACGTTTGTATCAGTAAGCCTACATTCTAGGCTCTCCTTCTAGCCTTATCTGAAACGGTTTTCTCTTAACATTTGTTTGTTTGTTTATGTTGTATGTGTCTGGGTGGGCATTTGTGTAGCTGTCAGAGGACAGTATGTGGAAGTCACTGCTCTCCTTCCACGCTGGAGGCTCCAGGGTTTAAACACAGGTCATTAGTCTTAATGGCAAGCACCTTGACCACTGAGCTGTCTCGCCTGCCCTTCATTCCTTTCTTTTTTTTCTGATTATACTACTTTATTACATCTATACCAGATAAATGAAAATACTTCTTTGAATAGACATATGAGGTATTTAATGTTTCTTATAAGTGCTTCTATAAAACATTTTAACATTAACATTGTTAAATTTTATTCACAAAATACCACATAATGGGAGTTCATCATCTAGCCTTGGACTTGTACTCAGGAGGAAGATACATGAGCATCATGAGTTCAAATGTATCCCTGAATCTTTACTGACATCCAAGCTAGGATGAATAACAAACAACAAAATCTCAACGGAGTTTGTGAAAAGATGAAAATCAAAACCAGGAGCAACAACCCCCCACCCTTTTGTGAAAAGTATGGTCACACATGGCCTGCTATTTTAATAACCAATGGGACGCTTAGATGATAGGGACACCATTTTATACATTACAGCAGAAAAATGCCTCTCAGTAGGTAAAGGCCAAATAGAAGATGAACAAAAGCCATAGAAGGAATATAAGGACTACAAAATAAACTGCACTAAATGGATTTGCCACACACATAGCACACCTGAGTACCTACCTCAAATGTTTCAAAATAGAAACCAAAATTCAATGATCTCTACCATCAATCTTGAGTGACCATGGTATGTAATTTACTTCCTTAAAGGCTATGATGAAAAATAATTTTTTGAAGCTAAAGACAACTGTGAAGTCATTAACCAATTGTTTTCATAAACAGGGCTTTCTTCTTTAAGAGTTTGTTCCTATTTTCAGGCTTCAAAGTGATAGAGACTTTAAAATATTTACAGCACTAGAGTCATGGCTAGGTGACTAAGAAATGTTCATTCCCAGGACTAAGGTCAGATGTTTGACAGCTTCCTGTAATTCCTGCTACAAGAAGATCCAAGGTGTTAACTTTCTCAGGATACGAATGCACATTCACATACCCACAGAGACACACACATACATCACATAATTACATTTAAAACAAATTTTTAAACAAACAGTTTTTCATTCATGAACCTTTTTCCTGTAAGCATTCATTCCTGTCAAAGAGGAGTGGAGGCATCTTACGGCTTACTCACAGAGTTTTTCTTCCTCATGAATTGGTTCATGTAAAGAGAAAGCAAAGTTAGGCCTGAAGTAAGAGAAATTAATCCTTCTAAGTTGGTGGTATCATTTGGGAAGACTTAGGACATGCTGTCCTGCTGAAGGAAATACGTTGCTGGGAGAAGGCTATGAGGATTTACAACCTTCATTTCTTTCCTCTGTCTTCCTACCTGTGAGCTTCAAAGTTCCGGCTGCTCCATGCATTCTTCCACTGGGAGTAGCTCCCATGCACTGCTACCCAGTTCTAAATGCCTGGGTGCTGATACTTAGAATCATTTGTTGCCAGTAATCAGTAATTTGTAATCGCACTTCCTAAGCAGCTTCCACATTCTTAAATTACTTAGGACACGTTTTATGAGAATGTAGACCACATTTCTTCCGTAAATAGAAAATTTATATGCACCACTTGGGGAAGGTGGAGCTTTCATGATTGTTTGCAACTTTAGACCTGACAAACATCAAATCACTGTCTCAATTTATATTACTGCCTTTGTTCCCCAAAGAAAAAAAGGTCACGTTTGGATTCTCATTTTATGCATTGCTGGACACAATTCTTTCTTTTAAGACTTTGGCAATGTAACTAATAAATAGAAACAATCAATCAAATTTCAATTTTGTTGTTTAAAAATATCCTATTGTACCAGGTGTGGTGGTGCATGTCTTTGATCCTGAGGCTTGGGAGGTAGAGGCAAGCAATATGTGAATATGAGGCCAGCCTGGTCTACATAGTTACCTATTAGGCTGAGCATGGTGGTAAATGACTTGAATCCCACACTCAGATGGCAGAGGCAGGCAGTTCTGCATTTGAGATTAACCTGGCCCACATAGTGAGTTCCAGGCCAGAGGGGCTACAAAGTAAGATTCTGTCTCACAAAAAAATCAAACCAAACCAAACCAAACAAACAAACAAAAACTGAACTAAACAAAAATGACCTCTAGGAGCAGTTTAACGCTGAATCTTTACTAGCTGGATGTGGTGACGCATGGCTCTAATTCTAATACTTGGAGCCTGAAGCACAGGGATCAGGATTGTGAGGCCGGCAAGTCTGCAGAAAGTTCTAGGTCAGCCTAGGCTCTGTATTGAGACCCCAACTCAAAGAATAGCAAAATAAGCAGAGCTGGAGAGTTGGCTTCATGGTTAAGAGAACGTGTTGCTCTTGTGAAGGACCAGGGTTCAATTACAAGCACTCATATGGCCACTGACCACCCTCTGTAACTCCAGTCCCAGGAGACACAATGCCCTCTTCTGACCCTCTGAGGGCACCAGGCACACATGTGATGTATATACATACATGCAGGCAAAACCCTCATTCACATAATAAACTAATAAGTCTTAAAAAGTAAAAAAAAGCAAGTAGGTGTGTGTATTGAATCTTCTAAATTTGAAATTAATATATTTGATAGGAATGACAAGTTGTGCTGTCATTCATGTGTATGAATGACATATCATAACATATATGATAGGAATGACATAGGTGTGCTCTCCAAGCATTTCTGTCACTTAACTTATCAAGTTGGGCAGTCACTGTGTTTGTCCTCATCCTAGATTTTATGCCAAGAGTGTGGCTTGTTATGCAGACTGATGAGATGACTCAGTGGTTAAAAGCAATCTGACACACAACCCAGGCCCCCTGAAATTGATCCCTGTTGACTGATTCTGTCCTGCCCAGTCCCACAGCCGATCAGTTCCAAAGAAACACACAGAGGCCTACATTAATTATAAACTGGTAGGCCTATTAGCTCAGGCTTCTTATTAAATCTTTCTTACATCTTAAATTAGCCCTTAATTCTTGTCTCTGTTCGCCATATGGCTTGGTACCTTTTATCAGCGAGGCATTCTCATCTTGCTTCCTCTGCATCTGCAAACTAAGTCTTTCCTCTTCCCAGAATTTTCCTGTTCTGGGTGCTCCACCTTTACTTCCTGCCTGGCTACTGGCCAATCAGCGTTTCATCAAAGCAATACAACTGACAAACCTTTACAGGATATAAGACCATTGTCCCACAGCAGATCCCCCAAACATTTTGATTGTTAGCTTGTCACACCTACAGTAACCTAGGAACAGGGAGCCTTAGTTGAGGAATTTTCCAGATCAGACTGGCCTGTGGCCATTTCTGTGAGAGATTGCCTTAAATGATGATGGACGTGACGTGGGAGGGTTCAGCCCACTGTGGGAGATGCCATCCCCAGACAGATGAACCCAGGCTTTAGAAGAAATCTAGCTCAGCATTAGCCAGCGAGGGAGCTAGTAAGCAGCATTCTTCCATGGTTTCTGCATTAAAGTTTTGCCCTGACTTCCTTCAGTGATGGACTAGGACCTGGACATCTAAGCCAAATAAACTCTTTCCTCCACAACTTGCTTTTGATCAGAATGTTTTTAGTATAAGAATAAAATGGGAACTAGGACTCCACAAAAAGTCAGAAAAAGAGAAGCAACTCCAGAAGGTTTTTTTCTGCCCTCCACATGTATTCCTCTGTTCATGCACGCATACGTGTGATACACACACACATACACGCACACACACACACGCACACACACACACCAATAATATAAATAAAATTTAAAATAATAATGATCCACGATGCAAATATTTTCTTCTTGGAGGCAAGAAGATAGTGAATGAGTGACATAGTTCATCTAAGTTGCCACACAGTCCCCTTTCAGCATAGGCATGTCCATGTTGTTATTCATTGTTTTCTGTGTTCCAGGCAGGCCTTGAACTCACCATGTAACTCTACCTTCTGCTGGGATTGCAAGCATGTGCCACTGTATCTAGTTTACAGAGACCAAGGATGAAACCCAGGACTTTGTGTACAGCAGGCAAGTATTCTACCAACTGAACTACACTCCCAGCCCTAGATCCATCATCACCTACCCTTTTGCCTGCTGTGACTCGAATCAGTAAGAGCAGTCTGGTCAAAGAAGGGAATGTGTAACTGGAGGTTTCTCATCCCACTTGGTCCCACAGCTGCTTTTAAAATAACCACTCAGAGACCTAACATTAATTACATATGTTTGGCCTATTAGCTCAGGATTATTATTAACTAGCTTATTTGACTTTCCTGCCTAGCTATATTCTGCCCTTCCGTAGGCCAAAGTAGCTTCTCTATTAACTAATGGTAATAAAACGTACTCACAGCATGCAGAGGGATATCCCACATTAGAAAAGGAACTGCATTCCAATTTGCATGTACCAAGTTCCATTGCACAGCACTGGCTCTTCCTCCTCTTCCCTAACCTCCTGCTTTTGCACTAAGTTTTGAAAATGAAACTAACTAACAAGACTATACTGTCCTTGTAAAGTATAGCTAGCCAGGATTTTTGAAAGTGTGCCATTTGGCATCGATCTGCTGTATGTAATGTTCTAATGTTTTCTAATGAGGTGAAGTTAATCTCATAGCCACACCTGCAGCTGAGGGAAAAGCGCCTTCTGATCATTGTGCTCGTGGAATCTTTTCCTGGTTAAATCGCACATTAAGCAACACATTTCATTTTACTTTTGTTTTGTTTTTGAGACAAGATTTCACTCTGTAGTCTAGGCTGGCCTGGAAGAGATCTGCCTGGGATTATCGGGTATCTATTCTACACCCAGTCAATAATGACTCTGAATCACACTGCACTCCAACCTCACTCCCAGCCCTAAAGAGTGTGAGGTCATTTACAGTGTAGTGAACTCACTCATGTGGTCTACTATACATGCAAACATATGTTTATTTCCTTTATGAATGTAGGAAGCATATGAACACTTCCTGATCACAGTTGACTCATCTGAGCTGTAAGGTAAATAGTTGAGATAAAGGATTCTTTCCCGTCAGCCAGTGTTCCCAGAGTCCTGTATCCCAGCTTTCCGCCATCACGGGTTGTGTATACCAATCTTTCGTCCTTGGCATCTGTTTGCTCTCAACCATGGCTTTCATAACTTCACAGAGCTTCAATAATGTTCCAGTGGGTACTATGTTTTTAGGTAGAAAACAGGTGCCTGCCTTTGGAGTAATCACCAGTCTTTGCTGGTGTTAATGAATGGTATTTTGTATCTTGTCTATCAGGTATCTGAAATGAAATGAGGGCATGGGAGGTTTTAGTCTATAGTGTGTGCTGTGGGTTGGGAACTTTAGGATTGCTCTCCCTAGTATGCCTTCATTTTCAATTGTTATTTAGAATTCTCCTGCAGCGTTGGCAGGGATCCTGGAGTTTCCTTTGATAGTCATGTCATCATCATCACCACCACCACCATCATCATCACCACCATCATCACCATCACCATCATTATCACCACCACCACCCTCACCACCACCATCATCACCACCACCACTACCATCATCATTATCATCATCATCACCACCATCATCATCACCACCACCACCATCATCACCATCATCACCACCACCACTACCATCATCATTATCATCATCATACCACCATCATCATCACCACCACCACCATCATCACCATCATCACCACCTTCGTCATCATCATTATCATCATCACCACCACCACCATCATCATCATCACCACCACCACCACCATCATTATCATCATCATCATCACCATCATCGTCATCGTGTTTCCAGTGCAGCAGCAGCACGGGAAACAGGTTGGCTGTCTGATTCCTAGCCCCCTTCTCCCCATCTCCAAGAAGAATCTCAGCTTCTCAGCAGGCCAAAGTAGTAGATGCCTGTAATCCCATCACGTGTGGAGCAGAGGCAGGAGGATCAATATGAATTTGAGGCCAGTGGTCTACAAAGAAAGTTTCAGGCTGGCTAGGGTTGGACTGCCTTAAAATAAATGAGTGAATCCAGTTAGGTGTTTTTGGTGTACTACTCATCTCAGAAACAGAGGAGTCTTTAGTTATTTTTGCCATTGGTGGCCATGTTCACATGTGTGCATCTGTATTCCTATGGTCATGCACATGCTAGGCAAGTACTAGGCCACTGAGCTGAGTATGCAGATCTGGGTGTTCCAGACAATAAGTGTTTACATGGAAGCTAGGGATCCGAACTCAGGTCCTCGCATTATTTGTGTGTTTGTTTGTTTATTGTGTGGGGTGGGGGCATTTCATGCCATGCTACTCGAGTGGGAGACAAAAGACAACTTGCAGAGATCAGTTCTCTCTTTCTACCATGTGAGTTCTGAGGACTGAGCTCAGGTCAACAGGTCATCAGACTTGGTCATAAGGACCTTTACCCACTAAGACATCTAGCTGGCCCTAAAGGGAGATCTTTTGACGAGGCAAAATTTTATCATCAGCATCTCAGGTTAGGAAACTCTCCAGCAGCCAGCATTCCTGCAGTCACTCTGAGGCAAGCCTGAGTCACTGAGGGCCTGGACTCTCTGCCCCAGGCCCTGTCACCCTTCTTCTGGCGCTGGCCTTTCCCCCCAGTCACTGGTGAAGAGTGTATCTAATACAGTATCTTGCGGAAGCATCCTTCGTTGGAGTTAGGTTTCTGGTCACGGGTCAGATCACAGATTGAAGTTAAGTAGTTTCTTCCTCCACAGCCAGTGTGTGTTTGATTGAACCACTGGGGCATGTGCTGACTTCCCTAAGGACCTGTGGGTATCGCTGAGAACAGGGAGGGCTGTCTTCCTGGTTCTAGTCAGTCATTAACTCAGTAGGTGACTTTTCTACTGTGTGTGTGTGTGTGTGTGTGTGTGTGTGTGATACCCCTTCTCCAAAGCAGTCCCTTGCTCAGTAACAAAGGGTTGTCATTTTCATTGACACACTAAGAAAGAAAATGTTGCTGTCTCCAATTCCCACCCATTCAGGCTTTCCTTTGCTAGAAAAGGGAAGTCCCTTGATGTGTGCCCAGGCATAGAGCTCTGATCACCCAGGGTGGGATAAACTTTTCTACATGGTTCTTTTAGCCCGTGGGAGCCCAGAGGTTCTTACTGTGACATAGCTTATAAGGGACTGCAACTGAAAGGCCATTTCAAGCTCATTGTGGAGGGGAAAGCCCCAGATTGCTATTCTTAACCACTTCCCACATCAGAATGTGCATTGATGCATGGTCAAGTCTGCCCAGTGAAGAGTTGTCTAATGAAGGTCTGATGGGTGTCTTGGTTACTGTGCCTGATGTTACTATTTTCTTGTCCTCTCTTTAAATTTTGAATTTAAATTTAAATTTCCTTGACTGATTTTTCTACTTCTGCTTAAGGGGCTGTCTTCAGAATGGGTTGACCACAGCTGACTCTGTGGTGAGGGCTGTTGGCTGAACACCTGACAGCCCTAGTTTGATTGCCCAGACCCACAAGATAGAGGAGAGAGCTGATGCTCAAGGGCTTTCCTTTGATCACCACACAGGCTGTGGTTTGAAAACAGATGAACTTACCCAATGTAAACCTGTAACTGCAATTTTTAAAAAGAAAGTAAAAAGTTGAGTGTGGTGGGGCACAATTTTAATCCGAGCACTTGAGAGGCAGAGGCAGGTGGTTCTTTATGAGTCTGAGGCCAGCCTGGTCTATGTAGTGAGTTCCAGACCTGCCAGAGCCACGTGGTAAAATCCTTTAACAAACAAAACAAAACAAAAAACCAACTCAGGTAGTGGTGATGCTTGCCTTTAATCCCAGCACTTGGAAGGCAGAGGCAGGAGGATCTCTGAGTTCCAGGGCAGGTAATGCTACACAGAGAAACCCTGTCTCAAAAAAACCACAAACAAATCAACAAATAACAATAATAATGAAAACAAGTAAACACAAGTGAAAGGAGAGAACTAAGTCCACAGTATTATCTAATATGAATTCGACAGGCACACTAGGCCACACATATTCACACACATGCATCATGCACATACAATAATAATAACACACAAGAAGCTAAAAAAAATCACATAAGATCTTTTTTACCCTATGCTATTTAAAAATGCTTGTTTTGAATAATCAGTACACATGTAAAGTTACAGATTCCTATAGTTATAGACAAAAGGCTATAAAGTGAGAATAAAATTTCCCTCTACCCACCCTCGGTTCCCACTGGCTCCATCCACTGTGCTGGTGTCTTAGATTTCCTCCACAAAAATGTAGTACATAGCAGGAGTCACAAGTACCTACTTCCTAGCAGGTATCTTGTTTGCTATGTTTAGCATCTGTCCCTACCTTCTACTGCATTTGGGAGGCTAGCAAGCTCAAAAGACAAACCCAAGACAATATATTAGAACTCAGATGCCTGGGAGGTAGAGGCAGGCAGATTTCTGAGTTGAGGCCAACCTGATCTACAGAGTGAGAGAGTTCCAGGACAGTCAGATCTACACAGAGACCACCACCACCACCACCACCACCACCACCACCACCTTCCTCCAAAATCCAAATTCCTGATTGCCAGGGTCCATGGCCCTAACATAGAAACTATTTTTCCCTAACTTGACTGGTATGGAGGCATGAGAAAATAATGAGATACAGTTCACATAGTCATCTTGGAAGGGCATCTCAGGCTTGATTCATCCTGAAGATCTACCTGCATTTATTATACAAAACACCTTTTATCCCCCAGGTAAACCAAGGTGGACACTCATTAATAGTCTCTTTCCAGGGGACATGGATCTACCAAAACACCTGCAACTTAAGCCACCAGCCTTGGAATCAACACTTCTTCCCAGGCAATCTACATAATAATAAAGGAGAAGGAGCCATACATCCTGGCCTTTGTCAGGTGGCTAGCTTGTTTGGCAGGTTTGCAGCTGCCTTGGAAATTAAGCATGGCCAGGGAGCCTGCCTGTAAATATATTGTATGAAATATGGGCCTACACCTGATGTCATTGAGTTTTCTTTACTTGGATGCATTTATTTTACCCTTGTTTTTGAGCTAAAAGAGGACAGTGGGGACGGAAGGCGTCATTCCGAAGTTGGAGTGGGTTACAACAGGTGTCACGTGGTTCAGCAGCATGTTTTGTTTTAGACACAGAGTCTCCCTGTGTTGTTCAGGTTGACCTCCAACTCACATCCTCCTGCCTCCACTCAGAGAGGGCACCTTCCATCCCCCAGCCAAATGTAGCATTTTGATAGTAGTGGAGGTGATATGACTGTCGCACACAGTTGCTTGCCTCACAGGCTCAAGATTCTAGAGATTATAGCACAAGAGTCAACTCTCTGCACCTAGTTCTGCACTGCATTCTTTGAAAGTGACTGTGGGAGGCTTAGCTAAGTTTAGTTAATTAGTCAGCCAACAGTTCCAAGGCCACGGAAACAAATTCTCTGCTTAGCCCAGAGTAGCTTGTGTTCTTTACAACTGAACCGTGATAATTTTGATCTATAAGATGCATAAATACATTTGGCATGGTAAGCAGAATAATGCCTCCTGTTGTCTATATCCTAATGTCTGGAAGCTGAGAATATGACATATTACATGGTCAGTGGGAATTTAGATAGAATTAAGGTTGCTAAATTTAGCACACTAGATTATTGCAGTGGGCCTAAAATAATTCCAAGTGTCTTTCAGAGCAGCAGGAGGAGGCTGGTATGATGATAAAAGCAAGGCTGGTATGATGATAAAAGCCTATAATACCACGGAGGAAGCTAAGTTTATCCAGGGGCTTGGGAGATAGCTCAGTTAGTAAAGTGCTTGCTACACATGCATGAGGACCCGAGTTTGATCCCTATCACTCATGTAAAAAGCCAGTGTGGTGCTGCATACTTGAATTTCAACAGAGGGCAGGTAGACACACGAGAATCCCACCAAGGGACCCTGTCTTAATAACCAAGATTGATGACTCCCGAGGTGTGATAGCTAGTGCTGACCTCTGCCTTCCATGTGCACACACGTGAACACTCTACCCATACATATATGTGAGCGAAGGAAGGCAGGGCACTGCCAGAACTGGATTGAAGCTTGACAAGAGAGAGACAAGGTTGTTGATTCTAAGGCTATAAAAAGGAGACAGAAGCCAAGGAATGTGAGCAGGATCCCTAGGAGAAAAAGTGAAGTGAACTCCATTCAGAGTAAAGTTGAGTGTTGAGAAAGAGTTTGGGGGAAGCATCCCATCCTTTCCAAATCAATGAAGTTTTTACTTTTCATTCATTCATATATTTATGAATTTTATGAAAAAATTGGTGCTTCTAGGAATAATTGTGTAGCTTAGAAAATTAAGGTGTGCATGGTGACATATACCTGTCATGCCAGTATTTTGGAAGCTGAGGCAGGAAGATATGAAATTCTGGAATACATAAACAAGAGAGTCTGTCTCAAAATAGGAAAAGAAAGTGGGAAGTCAATGCCTACACTTTGCTCCAAGAGGCAGGTCCTTGTCAAATACCACTGGGAAAATAAGGAAGCTCATAAAATTGGTAGCAGTATTACAGGAGTTCCCTAACCAGGCAAGGACATTGGAAGCCTGGATCCTAGTCATCCATAGACCACTATTAAAATGTGCTTTTATGCAACATTGAAGAAGACATTTTACTATGACTACAGGATCATCAGAGCAGAAACTGTGCTTTTCTCTACAATGTATGTATGCATGATGATGTGTGTGTATGAGTTTAGGTGTTTACCCACCACAGCACACATGTGGGGGTCAGAGTACAACCCGTGGAGTCAGCTCTCTCCTTTCATCATGTAGGGTCTGCAATTCAAACTCAGATTGTCAGTCTTGGTGGAAAGAACCTTGAGCCACTGAGCCATGTCACCACCTGCTGCTTGTTTATTTTGTTATTTTGTTTTGTTATTTTGTGTATGTGTGTGTTTGTGTTCAGGTGTGTGAGTGCAAGTGCAGGTGCCCATGAATATTCAGGTTGCATGTGGAAGCCACAAGTTCCCTTCTCAATCACTTCCCAATCTTGATTTGGGGAAGAGTTTCTCACTTAACCTAGAGCTCACTGACTCAGCTATGCTAACTGGCCAGAAAGTCCAAGGGATCCTCCTGCCTCTTAAAGCCTCAGCAACGGGCTAACAGGTGTCACCATAGAGGCCTCTTTTTAATATGGGTGGCCAAGGATCCAAAATAGCATCCACATTGATTACATGGCAAGCACTTTATCTACTGAGCAATTTCCCAGGCCCTTTAAATAATACAATTTAAATAATAAAATTGGAATGATAATTTTAACAA
>PVIU01013627.1:12242-55227 GCA_004026605.1 Ondatra zibethicus | reverse complement strand
GGGAATTCCATGCACACACTCTTCCTAAAAGAACACTCAGCAGTGAAAAAAATTAAATAAATCACTTCTGTATTTAAAAAGTGTTTTTAAATGATGCGGAATTCTCTAGAAAACCATTTCTCTGGGGCCTGAAGTCCCCAGCTGCCACACAATTTATATCTCCTTTCTCGGCTCTTTGTTTTTCTGCCATTTTCCCTGAATGTCAAAGTCAATTTAGTGCATTTCACTTTGCTGAATAAATCAGAGGCGAAATCCTTGCTAAAAGTGAAAATTTGATTTGCTAAAAGGAGCTTAGGGCAACTATTAATCAATATATCCAGAGTGTCAAAGCCAAGGCCAGGATAGACACGCATTCATTTGGAGATTGGTTGAGGCGGATGAAGGGGAAAGTGCAAGCGGCCACTACGGGAAGTGAGGCCAGGGTTAGAAAGAGGGTCAGTCACCAAGGAGCAGAGTGAGAAGCCCAGTGCACGGGGTTCTGGGTACCACACTAGAGGTTTTTTTCTGAGAGCAAAAGTGACTTTAATTGAACACTTAGACACACGTAGGCTGTGCTCATTCTGCCAGCTTTTAGAGAGCAATTTTCTCACAGTGTCCAAACAGGTTACTCTTTTCAACTCTTCAAGAAGTTAAGAGAACAACCTAAAAGTCAGAAGTCACAGCCCCAGGAATAAAAAGAAGTCTAGAAAAACTAAGGGAAGCTAGGCCAGGTCCACAGAGTGCCTGTATTGTGACAAGCCTTGGGACAGTTCCCAGATATTTTAGGCTCCTGAAAGATCATGGTGTACTGTAATCCAAATGACTAGTTTTCCATTACATCATTCAAGAGTGCTTCCTCATTACCAGGAACCCATCTAAAAATTAGAACAGATCTTAAGATCAAAGACCCTCTGGGATACCGCAGAGCACCGAGCAATATCGCCGTGTAAATTGCTTCAGCCATTCTGATTTAACACTTTTCAAATGGAAGTTTCAATCAGATCTTGAGAGGTGTTAACCCTGACGTCAGCAGGAAATCGCTTTCCTCCGCGTGGAAGTCAAGGTTCTCTGAGGGGAGGCCTTCTACTTCTCCCTACACTTCTTCTAACAATTGGTCTCCACCCTCACCATTCCATTTAGTGGGAGTTCATCGTTCCCAATGCCCCCTCCCCATACCCGACTGTGAGCTCTGAGAAGTAGTACTGGTGAGGTGTTCACGGCTGTGTGTGCATGCGCAGTATCTTACACCGCTCTCACTGAACGCTTATCTTCAAGGAAGGGGAGAGAGAAGAAGTGAGGTAGCTATTGATTCAGCGCTAGGTTTGTTGGTTGATGGGTGGGTAGGTGGGCTGGTTTAGGCTGGATCTCATCCTGTGTCCTAGGCTGGCCTTGACCACAGAGCCATGTTCCTGTCTCAGCCTCTATAGTTCTGGGGTGACTGGAATGGTCCATGCCCATCTGCGGCACCATTTCTCCATGGTATAGCGTTGCAGCAACTCGCTTCTGCTTCTTTCCACCGTTGTCAATCAAACGCTTGCGAACCTCCACAGAGTTGGAAAGGGGAGGTAGTCTCGTCTTTTAAGGAGTTTCTCAGACATGAGTAGCCAAATGGTGACTGCCCTAGACATCATTGTGATGTCTAGGGAATACCACCAATCAAGCATCTTGTTTTTTTTATTGATTTAAAAATGCCACGCATTTCCTTCTCTAATCATTGACCTTCCTTTAACCTTCAGGTTTGTAAATGTACAAAGTTTAGACTCAGGGTGAATACGCTTCCATTTGCTATCAAACACAAACTGGTGCCCTGGGATAAATGACAAATAAATGGGGTGACACCGATGGAGAGAAGGGGGAAAGACACATGGAAACCACTGGCAAAATATTGTTTTTCTTGATATAGCGGGGGTATTGGGTAGGCCCTGTATAAACTCAAGTTCTCAGCTCTCCAGCTGTGAGGTGGAGCGAAGAATGAGGTGGCGGAAAGGCTGAGGACCGCATCGAAGGATGCTGAAAGTGCCTCATACGTGACAAAGGACTACGTAGCCCAGGTATGGTTATGGCACGCCTTTCTGTAATTCCAGCTGAAACAACACAACCTGAAAATCATTCTGAACTGCACAGTGAAGCTGTCACTTAAAAATAAGCAGGATGTATACACAGATTAGTTGTATTTCTAGCTTAAACCCCATCAGAAACATTACCAGTAAATAATTCAGATTTGAAACTAATAAAGGTGTAAATCAAGAAGAGAATCACTTATACACACATATTTGTATACATAACATCCATATATACATATGTATTTATATAGGCATAAATGTATAATGGGAGTAGGTGCTTTGTTATATCTTTTAAATTTCCTATAGTATAGAACATAGTGCTATGTGCAGAGCTGACACTTGACTACTTAAAATGCATCTGGGAATTTACTGTGAAGTCACGGTTTAATAATGTGCTATAAGATTACAATTCCCTTTGGATTATGAGTACACAATAGTATGGCTATATATGAATGACAAAATATGTGGAGATCTCCAGTGACGGGCAAGGGTAAAGCTGAATAGAGCTCACATGAGTGGAGGAAATTCAGGACAATGGCAGAGAGGAACAGTGGGCTTGTCGCCTGCCTGACTCTTCCTAGGGAGATGGGGGAAAATCTATTTGCTTCAGATAGGCCACCTCCAACAGACCAAAACAATAATTCCAACTAAGTCTGGATGTTGTCTGTGGAGTGGCTCAGTGGCTGTCAACCCAACACAGTCTAGCACCACCTAGGGGACATGCCTGTAGTGGTGTCTGCAAGAGTTTCAAGTTTCTCGCCTGGGTTAACTGTTGTAGGAAGACCCAGCGATATGTAGTGGCATCGTTCCTTAGCCCGGGGGCCCAAGAATAAAGATAAGGTGGGTTGAGGGTGAGCACCATCCCCCTGCCTTGTAACTACAGATGCAAGGTGAGCTATCTCACGACCTCGCCCCCATGCCTTCCTGACTGCTGTGAATTGTGCCCTCAATCTGTGACCCCAAATACTTCATTCTTTGAGTGGCTTTTGTGAGGGATTTCTGTCACTAGTGCAGTATAGCGATTGGATTATGGGGTTATCTATAGGGTCATGGGTGAAAGGTTACACACGGTAGTACAGGTGACCACAAAAGCTTCATCCAGCAAGGACCCTGAGCAATCTATAGGCGGCTCTTTTGAAGAGTTTCTTCTAGGTAGGTAACTGTCTCCTGCTTGTATAATATCAAGTAGGGATCCTATAAGTCCTCCAATTTAGCAAGGCACCAGAGTCTCTTGGGTCCCTTAGCTTCCTGAGTCTCATGATGGAAGATGGGATGTAACTGTCATTTTTTCACATTTATTGAAATGGTGTGTGTATGGGACAGAGAACAGATGGCATTAGCAGAAGTCCACTCTTTTCTTTCACTGTGTAGTCCTTCAAAGATTATACCCTGGTTGCCAGGCTTGATACACTGAGCCATCATGCTGACCTACAGAAGGTAATCTGTGACCCGTATTAAAAATAAGCGAAAGGTATGGACGAATATCGAGAACATGAATGGCGTTTCTAAGTGCTAGACATATACGTGTGCGAGGTTTCCATGCACAGGAAATAGCTACACAACACGTCACGCCTTCCAGCTAGTGCAGACTCTTTTATGCGATGTCTCCCAGCCCCACAGCCCAGGATGTGGAAGGCTCTTTGTGTGGACGTCTTTCCCAAGTCATTCAGCTCAGGGGTAGAACATCCCTTATTAGCACAGTTTCCAGTACTGGGCCTTTCTCGTACTTCCCCGCTGCGTGCTGAATGCAGAAGTCCCCGCTTCTAGATTAATTGTCAGGCCTGAGAGCTACCTCCAGTTACTTCACTCTTTCCCTCCTCATTGCTTGTGGAAGTTAAGAAGGACTCTTTAGCACCAATTTAATTTCTATGCTCTTTCCTTTATATCTCATCAATACAAGAAATGGCGAGCAAGCACCTGCACATCACACACCCCTTTTTTTTCCCTAACTTTCCTACCAAATCAGAGGTTAATAAAGAGGGCAGCATCTTAATGCCCCTGCCCAGGTGAAACTCCTTTCTGGGCAGCAGCTGAGCTTTGGTGTCTTATCCGCCACCCCCAGCAAAGGCCATGAAACCCTATCACAGTCTGCTGCGATCCCGTCTCATGCACGCTACTTTCTCGGATGGTGATCTATTCTCTAGCTTTAGGAGGTGTTCCAAGAGAGATATGGTGGCCACCACTCACCAGAGCAGCCTGCCTCTCCATACAATGTGGAAGAAGACAACTCTCCTAGGTCCCTCTACCCCAGGGACACCCTATCTCAGGGACACTCTACCCAAAAGTGAGTCAGCCTCTGTCCCATGTCTTATCACCTACAGCAAGGGGCACACCAAGCATCCCGAACTACAGGGGATAAAGGGAGGCATATTTGGATTGGACCCATGTATATTCTCAACATCATTTCTGTGTCTTCTGACCCATCTCAGGGATGATTCAATATTCTTTCCCCAAGTTCATCGTAGGTTCTGCCAGTTATTATTAGGACACCAATTACATTGTGTGACTTTTCAGAGGGGAACATGAAGAAATGACAAATCACACCCCCGCCCCGTGTGTGTGTGTGTGTGTGTGTGTGTGTGTGTGTGTGTGTGTGTGTTCCAGCCTTATCTAGCTTGTCGAACCAACAGGTTTATTAAGAACATGAGTGACAGATTACTTATAGGAGCATGAGTGACTAGAAGCCAATTGTTTTGACTAATGAAGGAACTTCACTAGAATCCCCTGCACAATTCGCAGGCAACTCCTTTTAAGAGTCTTGTCTCTGCCAGCAGCTGTTCACTGCTTTCACAATCTCAGGGAAGGACCTTGTGATTCTTGCTATTTTTTAAGCTTCCTGGCTCTTACAACCTGGTTAGCTTCCTGGGCCTTAGGAATGATCCTTGGCTCCCCAGGGGGGACATTATACCTCAGAGGAGACAGCTGATCATTCATACCCAAGGCACTGAGCGAGTGGAGAGGACAGGGCCTCTGCAGGCCCCCAGAACAACCTGTGGCTTCTCTTGAACTGGATCTCTGCTGGGGATACCTCACTGCCCCACCACTGGCCTGCATTTCCTTTTCAGCAAGGGTAGTTGCAGAAAATAGAGGATCCACTGGGGGATACTTCAGGAACTTTCTTTCTTTATCCACCTACTGGGTCCTGTTTTTCTTTTATAGTTACAAAACTTTATTATTATAAGTTATTAAAGTTTGCCCAGGAGAGACGACATTACTTAGACAATAATGGGTCTCATTTAGAGATGCCTGTCATCATATCAATGTCTAAAGTGAAACTAGGTAAACTACAGAAAGTCATGTCAGTAGTAAACAACTTTTGATACAGCCTCTTAATTAAATTTTTTATTAAAAGAATGATCAGAAATGGGATCACTCTAATGTAGTTTTCTAATTTTTACAGGAAGAAACACACTTAGAATTGCTTTATCATAATCTCACATCCAAATGTGGTTTGCTCGTAGAACACCCCTGCCTTGGCTGAAGCAAAGTCACCGGGTTCTTCCCATTTTTCTCTGATGTCTCCATTCCATCAGACAGGATGTTACGAATGTGACAGAATGGTCTGGAAACATGGTCAATGGTTAAGTGCAACTGTTGCCCTTGCAGAAGACCCAGGTTTCACTTTGATCACCCATGCTTGGCAGTTCACCAGCACCTGTAACTCTAGGTCCAGGGGTCCAACTGCCCTTCCGGCCTCTGTGGAAGCCTGCACACAGATCGTGAGGACTAATTTACACAGGCGCGTGCTCATGTGCATAAATAAAAATAAATCTTTTTTTTTAAGAATATGGCTAAGATGTTCCCAAAGTTGAGCAAAGCCCTCCTTTGTGAAAAGACAATCTGGCTTGTCACGTTAAAAACAAGCGAAGTTCAAGCTGAGCAGGGTGCACAGGTCTGTTGGAGCCAGTCCCCTAGCATGAGTGCACTTCAGCTTCGAGTCCCTCTGCTTCAAAATCAGATCAGTTAAATTGATTTAGTTTTTCAAAAGAAGATGATGACTGAAAGCCTGCCACATGCCTTTCTAAACTACACCACACCACATCCACACACACTTCATTGTTCAAACACTCCCCTCTTCTTGTGACATAGAAGGCCAGCGAGATCTGTAAATACAAGAGGCACTTACACCGGCCAGCTAATATGGGCTATGGCTTTTTAAGTACCACCTGCCAAGCCCACGCTGTATTTTGCTAACGAAATTCCAGGACATAATAATATCCTAATCGGCCACAAAGAACAATCCCAGATCTGCCTGTTTGCCTGATAATCGTCTTATCACACCCTGTGAAACCAAGCTCCGCTGTCTGATGGAGCCTCCGTTACTTGGCAGCCTGTTCTAAAAAAAGGCCAACAATGGGGAGGGAACGAAGTGGAGTGTGCAGGGCCCCCATATCTACATAAAAGAGATTAGAGGCGACAGCGTTCCATTTTACAGCTCAATCATATTGTGTTAGCATGCGCTTATCCGAGCGCGGACGAAATTGAAAGAGAAATAAAAAAGAACCAGGCAGATAGGAAGCAGAAAAGCGAGGCATGAGCAATTTCCAAGGGTATAAAGGGATGCTAATGGCAGGGCCTGTCATTCTTAAAAAGGGCTATTAGGGTACCATCATCTGTTCTTGTGCCCTTACACTCCTCCAGCGAAAGTCAAGCATTTTCTCAGGCCCTTGGAGTACTGTTTTTTTCTATAGATAAGTATGGTCATGTTTCATAACAGCGTACATCCCATTCATGTGATTCATTAATGCAAGTCAACTAATCCTATTTACTGAGAAAACCCCTCACTCTCGGTGTGGTTTTCTCCACTATTTTCTTTGGTAGAATTCTTCACTTTTCACAAGGCTGGAGAAAGCGTGCGAACGTGTGTTTGCAGCAGTGCAGACAGGGAGCTGGCCTGACCTGAGGTGCAAAGCTTCAAGCATGCATGTGGGTGTGTGATTGCATGAACTACAGACAGAGTGAGGATCACGGAGGCATGTATGTGTGGGTACGTGTGTGTGAGAGTGTGTCTCTGTGAGTGAATGTGTGTGCATGTGTTTGTGTGAGAGACACTGTGTCTCTGTGTGCATGTGTGTATGAATATGTGTGTGTGAGAGTATGTCTCTGTGTATAAATGTGTGTGCATGTGTGTGCATGTGTATGTGTGTGTGTGAAAGAGAGACAGTATGTCTCTGTGTGTGCATGTGTCTGTGAGTGTGTGAGAGACAGTGTGTGTCTCTGCGTGTGAATCTGTGTGTGTGAGTGCATGTGCATGTATGTGGTCATGCATGTGTATAAGTTCACTTTACTTTTTAACATGTTACATAGAAAATTCCAAAGTTAAGACCAAAGGGGAGTTTCAGTTCACTTTTAGCTATAATCTGACTCCCTAGCCACTAAGTATAAGACTGGTTCCATATGGAGAACACATTTTTACTTTTATCAAAGCAGATATGTGACTTTACTTCTTTATGTTCTCTTTGCCTCTACCTCCCCACCCAATGCTCCCTGTCACACTATGTTTAGTTCTCAGATGCCCTTGAACCCGGGCAAGCTTTGATAGCACAGGGCCTCCTGCACCATTCCCTGTGTGCATATTGTAAAAAAAAAATTACATAAGAAAGATTTCAGTGAATTCATGTTTTCCAAACCCCCTTCTAAAAAGCTAAGGTTGCCTTTGTAATCACTTAAAATACCTCCTAGGCATTAGGAAAATGCAAGCCGTGAGGCATCATGGCACAGTGACCGCTCCTCCATTTGCCATGGAGAGACTCTAATGTCGGCCCCCACCGATTCTAAGCCCCGGCTTATGACTGAGCACATAATCACATGCTCATTGTTTCCAGCACTGGAAACGGCACTCCGCAGAGTTATTTAAAGTTACCATCTTCACAGAAGTCACCGAGTCCGTGACTCCAGCATGCTTCTCTTTGAGCCCTCATCTCCACTTGGATGCACAATCAAGACTGCGCGTTCACCTCTGACCTTTCCTAACCACAGGGCTTGGGAGCAGTGGCTATTCTTTTTTTAATAGCTGGTCTTTATTGTGACAATTCTGGATGGTATCAAAATATTGCCTTAATAAATCTCTTAACTCGGGGAGACTAGAGCAGAGCTCACGGAGATAATAGGTGATCTGGCATCACCATGGTAGGGTTCACACTTCCGTCTTTGTTTGTTTGTGCATTTGTTTTTTAATGGCAGGGGGTATGGGGGGCAGAGGGCAATGCCAAGTAATTTCCTCTATGGCTCTCCACTTTTTTTTAAAAAGATAGGGTCTCTAACTGAACCCGAGGTTCACTGGTTTAGTTAGGCTGACTAGTGAGCAATTTCCCAAGATCCCCCTGTTTCCATATTCCAAACCTGGGATGACAGACATGCCACCATGCCTGGCTTCTCGGTGGGATCTGAACTCAGACTTCCATACATATGTTATTGTCTTGAGAGACAGTCTTACTCTTACACAGACTGGTCTGAAATATAATATGTAGCCCAGGCTACTCCAAACTGTGGCATGTGTCCTACTTCAACCTGTCTTGAATGTGTTTTGGGGATTCCGGAATTTCTCTTTGCCTCAAATCTCTCTGTCCTTGAATAGAAGAGAATAAATATCTCGAGTTGGACTGTAGTTCTCAATGGGGTTGGCTGGGGTAGGTGGCCTTGGCATCACATGGTAGTGTCTGAGAACATTTTTCTTTGTTAGGGATACTATTGGCATCTAGTGGGTAGAAGCTAAGGATGCCATCAAACATCCTATAATAAATAGAAAAGCTAGCTACAATGGAATTTTCTAGTACCAAGTATCAGTAATGCCACGATGAGAAACCATCAGTTAGAATAACTATATTTAAAATACATGTATGTGTGTGTGTGTGTGTGTAATAAAAATAATCAAAGAAAAAGAGGCTATAGGAGGCTATTGACTTGAAAGTTGGGGGCATAGGAAGAGATCAAAGGAGGGTAACTGGGAAGGGCTGGGTTAAAGAGAGGGGAAAGTGATGTAATTTTACTTATATTAAAAGCATTAAAATAGCAAAAATGTGCAAAAGATATATACATATGGAACAATGGCATACCACATTAATGATCTATGTTGATTATCTAAAAATGTGTCCGTAGACATGTTTCACAACCTATTAGTTCTGTTTCCCTGCTTTCCTTCCCACCAATAGCACCTCCTTTCCAAAGAAGTCTTCATTTACAATCCATACAAATCTGCTACCTGGTTCTTCTTCCCTGCGATAGGATTTCATTCTACATGGAAGGCCAATCCTCCAGCCTCAGTCTCCCACATGTTGGAGAGCCACACCTAGTCATCGTATACAGTCTGAATTCTTGCTCCGCACACCTTTTTAGACCATCCATAGAGGTGTGACTGTATTCTAAATGCAGCATTATGTATCCACAGGACCAAACTGTATTCTTTTAGATATTGTTATTTTTGTGGGGGTATTTTCCAAAGCATACATTCAAGTTACCTATTTAGTGAGTTCTGACTTAATTTGGAGAGCTTTATTAGGGAGCAGTGTAAGACAAAGTAGCCGGGATAATACAGAGTGATGTTTAAATTAGTTTACAATTTGCTTGGTCTCATCTAGAACTGCCCTGAACAAAGCTATTCAGAAATGTCAGCTGTGCCCCTAACCACTGTAACAAATTGTTGCCTGAACGCTGCACACCTAATGACTTCAAATTAGCTTCACCGCTATACTGCCTGACAGTTCGTTACGACTGTTAGCGACATGGCTGGCGTATCATGACCAATAAATTGGTTTCAGTGTGGGCTAGGAAAGGGACTTCCATCAATTTGATTAAAGAAATTACTGTAGCATTCAAAGCATAAAGACAAACTAGTTTAAGGAGACGGAAATAAGTTAGCCATGTGTGCCAGAAAAACATCTCTTGTCACTCGAAAACTTCTTTATGAGCTACTTGAAAATGAAAATCCAAAGAGATGAAAAGGAACTCAGACACAATACTAACATTTTCAAAATGTGTGGCCAGGTACACTTTTTGCTATTATAGGATGGGCCAAAAAGGAAAGGTGATGAAACACTAATTGAAATCAGTATATGAGGGACTCTACCATCTTAGTCTAGCATTTCATTTTGTATTTAAATTTATAGTAAATACCATATTGCAAGCGATTATAAATTTTGTGATCACAAAGAGGTCAATGTAAACATTTATGATAAAGAACAAGATGAACGATTCTTAGAAGGAAAAGGGGGCATTAACCCTACTGCTGAAAACAATATTCTCACGTAAAAAAATATAGAATTATTTTAATCAGAAAAAGGATAAAAAATTTATTTTAACTAAGAAATGGTTTTATGGATTGCATGTTCTTTATTTAATGGTGGCAAATGGTGCCCTCAAATATGAAATGAATATTGCATAGATGGAATGGTTATCACTATACAATGCTCTGAATTAAGACAATTGGTACTTAACTGAGTACAAACAATGGAAGTGGTGGTTAAGAAATAATCCCACAGGAAATATGTAAATTCTTCCCATATGGGACATACAAACCTGGAGGCAACTGCGGCCTTGGTGTTTCTTCTGGGTTTTCAGAGAACTCACCTGGAATATGCTTTGCCCATCCAATGATAACCACCAACTCTCGGTCAGCCAAGTCACAGAGTGTCGTGAGGGCTTTGATGTCACTGTCTGGAACAGTCGGGTCAGGCATGGCATAGATCTTCTCTGGTTCAGCCACCAATAAATGTGAGACGATCTTGTTATCTGTGGGATCAAACCGGAGCACTACATGAGCACTAACATAGTCACCCACTTTGACGAACCCCAGGGTATTGTGTGTTTTGGAAAATAATGGTAGCGGCCTACAATAAAACCCACATGCACCATCATGGCTCCCTCTGTGTGCCTTAAGCAGTGTGTGGGAAAATTCACAGGAAGAAGGAAGTCACTGTGTGTGACAGAAAGCACCCCTTCTTTTGCCTGGCTTTCTGGAAAGCAGACTTGCTCCTGCCAGAGACATTATTTTTATAGCAAACAAATAAGAGTGGATAGGTGTTTCTTGGGTTTGCTCTCCAATTCTTCAATGGGAGCTGGGGAAGCAGATTAAACAGCACACAGCAGTTTTAGAATAAAAGCTCGCTGGAAAGCAGTGAAATATGAACTCATGCAGAAAGCAAAGACCCACGAGTGTCCATAGTGTTAATAGGCACAAAAGTCATTAATTGTTTTAATTCCCTTTAAAAAAAAAGTCAAAGGTCAGAGCCCTTCTGCCAGGATGAATTACTGACTATATAACTCTATCTCCTTGGGATGCATTAAATAAGAGTTGCCTTCCTTTCTCCATGTACCAAGCCAACCTCCAAATATAGCTAATATCTGTGCCCATAAAAATGACCCTTGCTTATACGATACAGCATTTTCTCCTCCAAGCACCTTAGTCTTTAATCTTCTACTCTCATCTGTTGTCCTGAATTCATTCTCCGCTTCAGATTTATCTGTCTGAAATTTGTGATCTATGCTTTTGAAATCTTCATAAAGTCAACACTAGAGACAAATGGAAAGCGTCTCATCCGATGTGTTTTACTGCTCTGGGGCATGAGAGGGTTTATGGAAGGGCCGTTGAGCCTGGCTAACAGAATGATTTTTCTCGTTGGCCTGATTTTCAATTTCTCTATGTAGCTTTAGATGTGATTCTCCCTTCTATGTGAGGAGATACAGATGGGTAAAAACCAATTCACATATTTAAGAGTCCTAGGTAATATCTTCCTAGAAAATCGGGAGTCTACAGAAGAGATTTGTGGACAGAGCCAAAGTTTCAAGTGTGTTTGCTACACATTTGCCTGCCACTCTGTTTTTAACTCCTGCAACCCCAAATGATACGTAGCATTCTTTGGTTTGATGAAGTAACAAAGAGACTTATTAAAGATGTACTTAGCACTTTTTTAAAATTATATATGAATATATATGTGTGTATATATTCTAGTAATATATATGAATATATTATATATATGGACTAGGATGTTCACTAGCATGATTTTGTTCAGGTCTTGTGCAACCTTGAAATTATATTTTAAAACACACCAATATGGATATATGAATTATATTTATTTCAAATAGTCATCAGTCCTTAACATGCATATTAATATTTGGGTAGAAATACTCCCAAATACCAACCTTTCTAGTAAAATAATAAGACATGATGCATGTTATAGGCTCTTTTCCTAGCTTCTAGGATTTGAAAGGAGCAATGTTTATTTTATACACCATGGATAGAACACCCTATATTTCTGCTTATTCTGGGAGAGGTTTTCATATTTTCATTTCATATTTTTTTTCCTCTGAAGGAACTAGAATCTCAGGACTAAAAGATTATGCATCAGTCAAGGGCACAGGCATGTAACCAGAGGAAACAGTGATTCTATTTTTTTCACACGGGGAAAACATATAACCTGTGCTATAAAAGTCACGGCTTCTGGACTTGCAGGTCAGAGCGATTCAGCAGAAGCCTGGGCTTTCCCATTCTTCCACAAACAGAATAGCCAACAGCGTTGTTTCAGGGTAAGTCTTATTTAATGTTTCCCTAATTAGAATCAATAGAACCCAATTTTCATTCTTGGGCCTTTGTAGTACACACACAGCCAGCCAGGGGTGCAGAAATCTCCAGCCACCTTGCTGCAAAGCCAATGGCATCCCCTGATACTTATCTGACAGGATCTGAAAATTAAGTTTTATAAATGTTTGTTACAAAAACACACTAATTGGATGGACTAAGGAAAATTAACACAAAGGCCTTTAGATAATGAGCAACGATTCATTAGGAACCCTCTTTTATCTCAGACGAATGGAGCACCCTGCAATTGCTGTAATCTTCTTAGAGGTACTTGACAAGCCACTTCCCAATTTTTCAGGTTTACACAGAAAACGATAGATGTTCCTGTACTGTGCTGATTGACAAATGGCCTGGTGCTCATTTTATTTTCTGTTTATAGAGGAAATTATCAATGGTTTAGGTCAATGTGTGCTTAAAGAAAATGAGAAGTGGGCAATCCAGATATTATTGAATCAAGAAACACTAACCCGCTGATGAAATTAAGCATTAGTGTTTATTGCATTTTATTGTATTATCAGAAAGTTTTAAATTATAATGTGCAAAAAAAAATCTGCTTAATGCACTTCTAGACCATATCTGCAGAATGCCAAACTGCTTCTTCGCGGGCTGAGGAGCGGATGGATGCCAGATTGGACAATTGAAGGGATAATCAACATAACGTTTTATGGAAAGGCAAAAAGAAACTCAGCCATATGTTCACTTAGGCTTTAATTTTATGTAAAATGGGCTGCTTTTCCTTTAACACAGTGAAAATGGCCTCTCGTTGACAGTTCAGGGTCTGCTTTATTTACTTAACAGAGTCCCAGATGCTGGTGCGGATGGCGCACAGCACTGACCCCTCCTGGAAGTGAACTTCAACTGGAAGTGGACCCTTTCTATTCCCTTGAAGGTAGATCAAAACAGCCTGATTTTCTCTCAAACTGCTGGAGAAGCGAGAGCAACTTCTGTCTTCTGTGACAAAGACGGCTACATGTGAGCGTTCTTGCCGCGGGAACACCTCTTCGGGCCGCCTCTGAACGCCAGGCGTAAACATGGAGATGGCTAGCCAGGCGGCACTGTAGCTAGCTATTAACTGATTTCTCAGAAAATGGGATACAGTTACTGCCACCCTCTACACTCCAGCCCCTTTTAGTTAATGACAAAGACAATGGGGTCTGCACGTTAGCTATGCAGCAGCCAGCCTTCCAAATTGCAGCCTGGTGTCATAAAATCATGGGCTCTTTAAAAACAATTTATAATGCCCATAAGGGCACCTGAGATGGAACCACCAACCTATGCTCATTATTAGTAGGCCCCATTCTCATTTTAATCTATTGCTAGCTACTGTGTTAACCTTCTAGAGCTCCAAATTAATGAGGCCCCTAATGTATTTTCATTGGGAGGTTGAGCAGCCAAACTCGTTTAGTTAGGGGAAAACTACAAAAGTCACTTTCTTGTGAAATCTGAAACTAACAGCTCCAATGAACTAATGATCACAGTATGACCCATTTTATGTACCTCTGCAGAGAAAGACAACCACTCCATGTAAAATCCACACTGTGTAAGCTGTGCATCAATATGCTCACGCTTCTACACAATGACTGGGCACAAACAGGGGGAGTAGAGAATTGCCATAGATATCTTTAAAAGAAATGAAAAAGTTCATTAGTTGGGTTGACATTGCTCTTTATTGACAAGCCCTGAAAATAGTCCATGTTCTCCAATCAAGAGGCGTCTCCTTGGAGTCAGTAGAGATGGGCATGCCAACATTAGCAGACACGGTGCCAACTGGGAGGATCCTGTGCCTGGGAAGCCAGGCACATCTGTTGTACTTACATGGCTTTTTGGCTGGCTGCACCAGCTGAGGGTTCAGGTATGGGCTGTTCTCAGCATCTATTCTGCGCTTGTACTTCTGTCGGCCCCCACGTACTCTGTCGAGACGTACCCCTGTGGACAGAGACAGGCACTGGCTTACTGCTTAGGTAGGCACCTCAGAACAGTCAAATACATCAACGGCATCTCCCAGGAGTGCTATGGAGACAGATAGTGTAGCTGAGAGTGGACCAGTGTTACGAGAGAAGGCTAAAGAATTGGAAGCTAAACCAGGATTGTCAGTGTGTAGAAACTATGGCTACCAATGGTTAGAAAACATAAAAGGCCTTTTCATTTTTCTCTACAGAGCCATCCAAGTCACCATTTGTACATCAGGGCAAAGGCACACTTCCATATAAATTAATTCAAAGAAGTCTCTCTGTTGCAGTGCAGTAGTTTCTCAAGGTAGACACTGCTAATCCGTATCCTCATCTTCCATCACTCCCAAAAGCCCCATGTGTGGGATCCAGTCAACAGAAAGGTCTAGACAGATCTATGCGACTCTCCTCTGCTGCACCTGTGGAAGTGAATGTAATAAAAAGAGCAGCAACGGGCTTGGGGAAGGCGGGACTGATGCAAGCTGAGACTGTTCTGCATTAAAATGCTGATGAATTTCCTAAAGAGAATGTTATTTACCGGTTGATACATTATTGGGAGAACAAAGAGTGGGCAGGGCGGTACAAGTGGAATAGAAAGGGGTTCCTGCAGAGGGAATTCAGAAGGTACGAATGTCAGGCCTACCACTCAACTGTCTGTCTTCCTACCCTGTCTATGTATGCAGTTATCAAATCACTCCATGTCCACAGAATTCTATCTTCATTCTTCTCGTTGCTCGGTCCTTTGTGACTGTTATCAATATTCACTGACATTTGGCACTTTCCCCTTCCTTCCCCACTTATTTAAGGCTTATTGTCTCTTATCATTTTATCTCCAAGATTTTTCCAGTTTATGTGAAGTGGTCTCATTTGAATACATCTGGGATGCACGGAACCTTAGTTATAGCCTTGATATCTATCAGTCAACTTCAACCAGGGGAGAGCATTTAATCTGCTACTATTATAGGTAGCATGGAAAGTCAGGGAGAGAGAGAGAAGGAAGAGAGAGAGAGAGAGAGAGAGAGAGAGAGAGAGAGAAGAGAAGAGGAGAGAGAGAGAGAGAGAGAGAGAGAGAGAGAGCACATGACATGCAGAAAGAAGTAAAATAGAGAGAATACTTTAGTCTCTTCTAAGATTGTTAGGACAAATAAAGCCCACAGAATAGACTTGGACTGCTTGGATCTGGAGTGTGGGTCCCTGAATATTCTGTCAGTGCTTAATAGAGAATTCGTATTTCCAATATAGTTGCACACCTAGCTGAGAAATTTCTTTTAACTATTATGTTTCTATGTATTTGCTGTGTAAGGACGCAAGTGCTTGTATGTACACGTGGAAGGAAGTCAGGGGACAGCTTGCAGGAGCTGCTTCTCTCTGTCCTCCATGTGGGTCCTGGGGCTGGATCTCAGATTGTCTGGCTCGGGAGCAAATGATTTTGCTACCTGCGCTGTCTCAGGAGCTCAAAGCTGGTCTATGTCTGAAAATGAAGTCTGTCTAGTGAGAAGCATTTAAAGATGGTACAAAGGTGGCTCAGCCACTAACATGCATATCGCTCACGCTTCAGTTTGACTCCTAGATCTGAGGGAAAAGCTGAGTGTGACAGTTACACACCTGTAACCATAGTGCTCAGAGGCAGAGCTGAGTGTGACAGTTACACACCTGTGACCCCAGTGCTTGGAGGCAGAAACTGGAAGATCTTGGGGCTCAGTGGCCAGCCATCCTAACCAACTCAGGGATCTCCAGGTTCAATAAGAAACCTTGGCTCAAAAACTAAGGTAGAAAGTGCTTGAGGAATGACATTGGACATTGACCCCTGGCCTCCACATGCACATCCACATATGTGCATGCAATACACAGGAAAATATACATGCATATACACCAAACACAAGCTCTCAGCTTTCAGCGCTATGGCCAGGTGTGTGTCTGTATTGCCTCCAACTGGAGCTTGAATTCATCACTCAGTACAGTCCTCTTGTGTAGGTACTTCTTTTATATATGTAGAAGTGGGTGGGTGCTATGTACTGTACATGGGGGTCATTCTTAGCCAAATTGGCTGTATCTATGGAGAAAGTGTGGTCCTGACAAAATGTTTATTGAACACACACACACACACACACGTGTCAATAGTTTCCTGCTACGTCATATCTCTCTAAGCAATGTGTGACAACCACCATCACTAGGCATCTCCTGTTCAGCTTTGGAAACTGACTTTCTGTCCACGCTCCACGTGACTCCTTTCTCCATCCCTTCCCATCTTGGGAGGCTAGAAGCTTCCCCCCATCCGCCTGCACATCCATCCTGCCTCAGCTGTCCACCACACCCACACATCTACCCAGTTCCTAGATGGCCAAGACCTTTCCAAATACCCCAGGATAACACTTTTTATTCTCTGAAGTGAAAATCAATTGGACAAAGAATTCTTTTATGACTTGTGAGTTTTATTTATACGGCACTGGGGGGGAAAGACGGGATATTGATACCCATAAAGCATGAGATTAATAATCCTATAGTTAAACCTGACAGAGACTCAATATGCAGAGCAGTGTTCCTGCCAAGTTTGGATAACAATTAATAGCAAAATTTTCTGAAGTCAATATGTTTTAAAAGACCATAATAACGTATTCATGTGCGAATTCATTCCCAGTCAAAAGCGGCCAAATATTAAAATTTTCAAGTATTTCAAACAAAGTAAAATATATCTACTACTGCTTTTCAACTTTGCTTCCAAACCTGGGGAAATCTGCCTCTTATGCGCCCCTGGAGGGACAGTGGCTGTCACCCTGGCGATTGTCTGTAGCTCCCTGTGAAGTTTAAAGGACAACCCAGCTAACAATAGCTCCAAATGTCTCTGTGCAGCACATTCGGCAACTGATTTCTTTACACCAGAGCAAAGCTCTGACCAAGAAGAGCCAGCCCCTTCTCACCTGGATCATCATACAAACATACTTAGAAACAGCAGCGTACAGGCTAACCCAACCCCGAAGTGCTCTCTGAATATGTGAGAACAGCTTCTTTGCCTTAGATTATTGACAACTGATGGGCTCATCATCTGACTAAAAATCTCAGGACTTAAATTTTTGGTTTTGTTTCTTTTGAGACATGATCCCACTTCATATCCCAGACTGGGAAACAAAGCGAGTCCCAATCTCAACAAAAACGAATAAGCAGTAATTAAATAACTAATTAAATAAATATGTTTTCCTTGAATTCAGTTATAATTTGTCCAATATGAAGCACAGAGTTAATAATTACGACTTAACCTAAAGTTTCAAACCATTTTCACAAAAATAAATAATAATAATATTTGTGATCAGTAATTGGGAGAGCTAGGTTAGTTAGAACCAAACGTCGGTGGATTCAAAATTTTCCATCAAAAATTATCATGCTGTTTTTTTATACTCCTATAGTTTTAAATAAACAATTTCTCCTTAGACTTTACTTGTAGCTTTGCCCCTATAAAAATAATGAGCCCATGAAATAGCATACGTGACAGAATTCTGAAGTTAATTAAGGTGACTTGATTGTCCACTCAAGCAGAGACCACCGTTATCCTTTTTTCAATAAATAAATAAATGAATAAAAGATCTTAATAGTTGGCTTTTCCTACCTACCAGAACATTTCCCATGGCTTCTTCAATTGCTGTGTGTGCCTGCAAGCCACGGGGGAGTCACAAATTGCACACATTGTCCAAATTTACAAAATGCAAAGAGGCAGAGTAGGGCAAGGAGGAAAAAAATGCTCTGAAGAGAACAGGCACTAAACAAAGCCAGAGGGTCAGGCCAAGGTCGCCTGGGTGGGCGCATGCTAAGCCAGCACGTTGTGTCCAAGTGGAAATTTTATTGATATTATATGGTCAAAGTCAAAGGCAGCTTTCACTATTTTAATAGTGTGAAGTCAGATGGATTTCACATATATTCTTTCCCTTCAGGGAGTTATTAAGAGAACCCTCACCTACTTTCCTAATTTAAAATTAAGACATTTATTATATTGTTCCAAAGTAAAAGTTTACTAAAAGACATTAAGGGTAAGATCCCAGCATACTTAAGAACAAAACAAATGATCACGCTCAGTACAAACAATTTTGTTTCAGCTCACCACTGTGAACCAACCCAGGGATGATTAGAAAAGACTTTCTTTCTATTCTTTCCTTCTGAGCCAAGGCAAGTCATACATTCCCCATGCTCCCTGTGCCTCGCAGAAAGGGCTCTACCAATTCAACAGGTCTGGGTTCGCCAGAGCACAGAAGCAAAGGGCCATCACAGGCAACTTTTACAGTTCCGACAGGCACCCTCAGGCCCATGTTCCACTGTGTGGTGGCTGGTGACTATTGTTACTCAAGCTAGCCTATCGGGTCCACAAGACCGGAGTGTCGGAAACCGCTCCATCTGTGTGCTGAAATACTATAACGTGTGAAGATGTGAGAAAGACCACAAAGGAATTGAAAGGTAGACAGAAGGGGAGAGGAGACAGAGACAGAGAGATTTTAGTCCCTAAATGATAAATATATAAAGCCAGGGCTCACATTAAATCTTTCTTGTCTCATAGATAAGTAAGAAGACAAGGTGGGGGGTGGGGGCGTCCTCCCTATAGCCATCTGGATGACTAACATGGAAAGCTGGCACTGGGGACCACGCACCCTTCTAGGTGCACCCAACTTAAACATGTGGGTTAATGCACATGGGACAAATGCCAGAAAAAGCACCTTGATTCCCAGATCCCCGAGGTGCAACCCACAGTCCTTGGCTCACTTTAGGTCTCTGGCATCAAACTCATAACCTAGATTGAGGCCCAGCCACACATGCATGAATTTGAAATCCCTATCCACAAAATGTTTAGCAAGGAAGATGTTTTCTTCGCCGAGACAAAGTTGCTTATGTGCAGCATGGAGGCCGAAGCCATGACACACACAAGTACAAATTAGGCCATCGGCAACAGGTGACACGTTCTAATTGAAAGTCTTCTGTCTGCAACTCTGACAAAAGGTGAAAGGGAATAAATGAGTCTGGCAAGGCAGCCCTGAGCCTCACAATACTCAATATCTCATTACTTTTAAACAGCTATCTATAAACTAATGCTGACAAGCTTTGAACCTTTTATTTCTGCTCAGGCGGAGGTTTCTGTGAAGGGGGGAAAAATAAAAGGCAAGGAGAGAAAGGGGCATCCAGAACATTGCATTAAACATGCAATACCTACCATTATCACCTCCCCAGTGTAATTAGAGAACTCGCCTGTTCCAAAGGCACTATTTCTTCCTCGCCTCTGTCAGGGGCGTGCACGCTTGGCCTGCACTTGCTAAACATAGGGGCTGTCTTTAAAGAAGAAAAGAAAATCTTCCTTTGACTTCTGAGGGCTTTTTTTTTTTCTGGTGTGTATGTGTAATTTGTGGTGTGGGCACATATATGGCGGGGGTGCCTGTGCTTGGAGGTGGGCGAACATTCCAGAGTCCTCTATCCATCTCTACCTTTCCCCTTGATCCCAAGTCTTTCCCTAAAACTAAATCTTGGCTGGTAAGTAGTCAGCTTCCATGTCCCTTTCCTCATAGCCAACAGCAGCACTCTTGTCGCAGGTGAGCTCACGAGTGGCCATGCTATGTCTTTCTTTGCCCAACACGCTCTTATTTTGTCACTTGGGCCTGTCTGAAACTCACTGTGTAGAAGAAGCTGGCCTCAGATTCACAGTGATGCTCCTACCTGGACCTCCAGAGTGCTGGGATTGGAGGTGTGAACCCACATGCCCAGCCATACCTGGCGTTTTATTGGGTGCTGGAAATCTGAAGTCGGGTCCTCATGACTGCACGACAAAATTTCTTACACACTAAGCTACTTCCCCGAATATCCTTTCCTTTTTATCTTAAAAATTTCATATTTCTGCCGTGTATGTAGCCTATCAAACTATATTTTGACTTATTTAAGGATGGTAGCCCTTTGTACTTTTAGAAATCACCATTTCTTGCCAATAAAGTTATGAGACAATGGGCACACATATTAAATAGGGCTGGTCCCTCAAAACCAGTGGTTCCACTGATCCGCAGTAGGAGTAATGAGAGCAGAAGTCTGTTTCCACACACAACAGCAGTGTTCCCCGTGGGACAGAGATCCCATGAGCCACCCTGCAGGAGGAGGAGCCATGCCCGTGTGTGGAATCAACACAGGGAATCAGCCACATTGCTTTGTAAGTGGCTGGGCTGGGGGCTCTGTCCATTCTACCTCCCTGGATGGGAGGACTATAGTCAGAATCGAACAGCAGAACATGGATGCGGATTTCAAAGCGTCTACACAGAGGTTTGCTTTGCAGTTTTTGGTTTTTGGAAACACGTGACAGAGCATGTTGGCAACAGTCCGGAGGTCACTGGGTTCGATAAAGTGGACAGGATCCTAGCGGCATGGACAACCCAAGACTTATGAAACTTGAAGATAAACTTACATAAATTCTCAGAAGAAAACTTTCCGTCCTTAAGAGCATGTGATTTGCCGAAGACACTCGAGTGGCATTAGCAAGACACAAGCGGAAACCTGAGAGCCGGTTACAGACAACGAAGAGAAGCACAATGACTAATGATATTTCTCTGGTGATCATTATAATCTGCCAAGGTAAAATCTGAAACCAAGCAAATCTGGAAGCTGAGGGTGTAGTTCATCTTGTCCAGTGCTTGCTGGTGTTCATCAAGCCCCAGGTTTAACTCCCCACACCAGATAAACCAGGAGGGGTAAAGCTGAACTTTAATACCAGCACTGTGGAGAGGCAGACAAGAGGGTCAGAAGCTCAGAATCATCATAGAGTAAGTGCAAGGCTAGCTTGGTCTATATTGGTCCCTGTTAGATGGATAGATAGGTAGGTAGGTAGGTAGATAGATAGATAGATAGATAGATAGATAGATAGATAGATAGATAAACAGCTGGCCAGTTGGCCAGACAGGCAGGCAGATAGAGAGATAGGTAGGCAGACAGAGAGACAGACAGACAGACAGATAAATAACAAAGTAAAAATCTACCACAAAGTATATCAAGATATGGTCTCTATTCTCAGGTCTTGTATAATGAAAATTATAGCAAATAAGTTCAAGGCTAGATTGGTATCTATACGTGTCCTTGTCAGATAGATAGACAGACAACAAAATAAAAATCTACCACAAAGTATATCAAGAAATCATATATATTCTCAGGTTCTGTGTAATGAAAACTCTACCCAATACATAAAATATAGGGAGAAAAATCAGTTAAATAGTCATTAAATGTAGATATAATGCTAACATATACATTCCCAAATGTCCTAGGGGTGACAGGTTTCATGTGGCACAATGGCATATTTCTCATACCTTATGACATTGGCAGAAAGGAGTTTAACAGAATAACAATAGTAAAAAAGCATTCTCAGAACCCCGTGGGAAGATTCGGTACACAAGAGCACAAAGGATGTTGCATCCATTTTAATACCATGCAAAGATAAACTAACAATGAAGTTAAGATGGCTACCAAGTTGCTGGCTTGTCAACCACAGTCACCCTGTCTTACAGAGGAGGAAGGGACTAGAGTTTCAAGGTCTTCAGTGGGAAAGGGGGGACAATAATGAAGGAATTCTCGAATAGAGATGGAGATACTCTACTGCGTGCTACTGAAGAAAGCTAACAGTGCCTCCAAGACCCTAGACACACAGGCCACTCCCAACCTCTTTCCATCACCAAGAAGAGATAGATGATATATACACAAGAAGGCATTATGCTTTTATATCTGATTTTCATGCTAAATGAGTAGCCGGGTCTTAATAAGAAAGGATTTCAAAGTCAATATTAATTGGCATAAAATGTTAGAGATAACTGATAGAGTGAGATATAAATAAATCTACACAATAAAATTACATCTCCTGTCAAAGATACTATCCACACCAGGGAAGCTCATACTCTTGAAGGTAAGTATTAAGGTTAGGCATGGTGGCACAGGCATGAGTTCTCAGCATTTGGGAGGTTAAGGCAGGAAAATGTCAAATTCAAACCAAACCCAAGTGCATCCCACAACACCAGAGGAACAGAAAAAGAGAGGGAAGAGGAGAGGGGAAAGAGAGAGGAGAGGGGAAAGAGAGAGGAGGGGGAAAGAGAGAGGAGGGGAAGAGAGAGGAGGGGGAAAGGGAATGGGGGAAGGAGAGAGGCAGCGAGGAAAGAAGGGAGGGAGGGAAGAAGGAAAGGGGAAAGGGAGAGGGGAAATTGTCTTCAAATGCTTCTACAGGAATTTAGAATTACCTTGTATTTAAAGTGGAACATTTGGACTGGTATAGAAAATACACGTTGTGTGCGCAGAGGCTAAACTCCCGAGACCCAGGAGGAGTCAATTGCATCAAGCAGGAAACTTGACAGATGTTCTTTGGGTACTTGTGGCAGGAGACCTTTGTTCAAAGGACCCACAATGTGGGGTTCTAGCAAGAGCCAAGAACAGACCAAATGCACTCGTCTGGTCATGAGGCAGCTCAAGGCCAGATGTTGTGAGTCAAAACCCCAGCTGTCACTGTTGTATGTAGTGAGGGGCAGAATTTCCCATGGAAACCTCTGCTGTTTTCCAAACCAGTTTTCTTCGTCTATGCTATTGATCAACTGTGTCCGTCTGTGTATCTGAAACACAGCCTGGCCCCCAAACAGACTTTAACACACTCTACTGTATGCATATTCAGCCGAATTCCACACACTACTTGAAACTGGATCAAAGGCTCAAAAATACAGCCGAATGATTTTTGCTGTCTGTTTTAACTGCGTACTAACAGCAGTGATTTTGCCATGTCGGTCACACACTTATTATGAAGGAAGACTCAAAAATACTAAAAAGTCGAACAAATACACGTATCATTTATTAATCAGGTGTTTTTATCTGCATGGTTGATTTATTTTGTATTTGTCCAGCTAGAACGTACACGCAAAATATATGGATCTCTCTGCAATACCTTCTGGCTTTCTGTCTTGCTGTTTTTCTTAGTGTGTTGGTATATTACTCTATAAAAGATAGGAAAACATGAAGGTCACAAACAAAGTGAAATACAAAAGAAAGGGGAAAAGAGTTGGTTGGAAGGTATAATCAAACAATTTAATATTTCAACATTCTTCCCAGACACTGTAAAAGGAAATAGCGCTTGATCTGCTCAGGGGATCTCAGTCAGATCTTCACATGAGAATTATATTTAGAATAATATTTAGATATTGAAAGTGAAACAGGAAAGACCATACATCCCCAGACTTGAGAGATTTGACAAATGAACAAAAACCATTCTCTTCCCAAGACACTTTTATTGCCTTCCTGCCTGGAAGCAGATGAATGAAGAGGACCACGTGGTAAGCTCTCTTCTAGTTCCAAGAGTCTATGAATGAAATACTTAAGAAGATGGAAGTGACCCACAGATTTGAAGTCCGACGAGTGCCTGGGCAGCTGGAAACATAACAGACCTCGTATCCTCAATCAGGGAAGATTGGAGCCAAATGGCCAGTGTTAGCGGAGCCGACAGCAGAAGGCTTGCTGGCGTGGGTCTGAGTGCCTCGCACACTGACCTTGGCCCAATGCTTTTCCCTTTGTTCTCACCGATAATAGAGCAAATAAAATACCCGTTTGAAAAATGCTTGCAGCTTATTGCTGCATTAGGAAAAGATCAATGTCCACTGCCCATGGAGGGGGAGGCTGAAACTAGGAGATTACAGACAGCCTCGGGTTTGCTACCACATCTGGGGGAAGCTAAGCAGAAGACGTACTGACTGGGTTCAGCTGAGCAGAAGAGGACCACATAGTGGGAATTCTGAAAGCCACAGGAGGACTGGAGGGAGCTCTGTCACTGAACTAAACAGCACCTAAACTGCAGAATAAAAATTATGCACGAAATATGACATGTTCCATTAAATACATCACAAAGATAAAGGTTGCATTTCATCATGCACAGCTGCCCAGAAATTCCAGTGTGTTTGTGGAGATGTGTACATATCCCAAATGACCACGGGGCACGTTCTAAGATCCTTGGTGAACGGTGACAGCCCAGACAGCACTGAACTCCACACAAACACACACACACACACACACACACACACACACACACACACACACACACACATCTGTGGCCCTTTCCATTTTTACTGACCTCTCATTACATACTTCTGCTCTAATTTTTGGTGTGAGGTGAGAGAAATCCAAGCACAATTTTCACGACAGTATGGATCAAGATTCCTTCTTTGCATACACTGTGCTCACCTCAGCAGGCTCTACCATTGCTTAAATCATGCAACACATGGGCTCTCTGCAGCAGAGCCATGATGTAGGCATCACGTTATTAAGTAAAGGAAGGGGACCCGAGCGCAAGTGTTCTGTAACTGTGGCTTCCAGTTGAGGCCTTAGCTACCAGGTGACTGGCAGCTTGGGGGTACAGACGCCACGGACATGCTGGGGAAGGGAAACTCCACACTTGAGGCAGAGGAAACAAGGCAACTTGAGATTCCATCATGCTCATCTGAAGAAACAATAGTTGAAAACGTAACAGTTCTTTATTTCCAGAATTTTTCATTTGCTATTTTCAGAATGCAGTGGAATCTTCAGGGTATGGGGACAGCTGTATACACAGAGATAGACAAACACACATGGTAAAGGCAACTACTGTATACACACAGGTATACAAATATAGATTATATATAATTATATAGATTATATGTAAGAATTTTCAATCAACACATTATTTATTTTTATTTCTGTCCTAATAATTACATGACGTGATCCAGTATGGCTAAGAAAGAATCATTCATTTGTAAAGTATCTTCCTTGAAAGATAAATATATATATATTATATGTAAATACATGTATATTCTGCTTCTTTACATAAAGCCATCAGTGTGTACTTGCACTTCTAGCTAATGATGTAGTGCTTGGCCTGCCAGGTTGCTGCTTATAACTTTTGATGTCCATGGAGTTAGAAGATGCCAACTGCTGGAACTTCCCTGATGGAAGCCAAGTGTAACAACTGGTTGCTTAAACTAATCATATTATACGTTGGTAGTGATTTAGAAATTATCCTTGAATTTCACTTATTCCCTCATTATATAAAAGTGCAAATTAAATGACCCAATTGTTCAAGCTGTCCTATAGACTACAACACAAAATTCTAATTTCAAAATCTTATTTAGTAGGCTCTCAGTCCAACATTAATGAAAAGGGGTTTTCATTGGAGTTTATTTCTAACAAGGTTATGTTTAATCACCCCGACCCCATCCTAGCACCTGTCAGTTACAAGTGCTGACATGCTTTGATTCAAACAAGCCCTCTTAAAAGAGAATCACTTGGGAAGTCCCTGTGGCCATTTGTAGAGAATAGTGGCAAAGACTTTCTTAAATCCATCCATCATGTTTACTCAGTGTTTCCATACTCTTCCCAGAGAAATATGCTGCTCAGTCCTTGGTGCCCCGGCAGTCTATTGTCACTAGGCTCTACAAAGTCATCAGTGGGAGTTAGCTGGTCGAGAGTGTTTCCTTTGCTGGCTCTTCTTGTACTACAGGAAGAGGACTTTCAGATTCAGAACAGTAGAACCAAACAGCTGACTTTTCAGACAGTCACATGAAGAAGTAGGAACTGGAGTTTAGGGGCTAGAGAGATTGAGGGTGGTTAAGAGTCTTGGCTCCACATTTAGTTCACAGCACCCATATGGCTGTTCATAACCATTGGTAACTCTAGCTCCAGCAGGTACGATGCCCTCTGCTGGCTGCTGAAGGCACCACACACACACACACACACACACACACACACACACACGGTGCACATTCATGCATAAAGGCAAGCACTCATACGTACAAAATAAAATATTTTTTAAAGAATCAGAATTTAGGAATTAAAGGCACTTCCTTTGAGTTAGGGAATCATTGGGTACAAGGGCACAGAAGGTGTTTTTAGAATAACTCTGAAGGAAGTGACATGGACAGGAAATGTAATGATCAGTGACAGCAGGGGTTTGAACTTTCAAAATTTGATTGTTCTTTTATAAGAAGTAAAACATTGAAAGTATGTGGGAAAACTCATGCTCTTAATATTTTCAAGTACATGAAGGCACATTATAAAAACCTTTCCTTATGCATGAATAGCACATCACATAATTAACATATGTCTTTTTTTATGAAGCATAAGACACACTGGATATTTGGACAGTTCTGATACCCAGACAGCATCAGAACAAGTACAGACAGGATTAATGGGTGCATGTGTGTCTGTGTGCATGTGCACGTGTTTGTAAGTGTGTGAAGTACGAGTGTGTGCCTGGGCGTAGCATGCATGTGCATGTGTGTATGTGTGTACTAATTAGCAAAAGAAAGGAGACAAATGTGAATCCCTACTGAGAGAAACGGTTACCCCACAACTTCTGTTGATAGAGCAACATGGGCTTCTCCAACAGAGATAATGGATTGTCCTCAAGAACAGTTTGCAGAAATTTTTCTGCAACTTTTTCTAAGACTCTCAACTTTAATGCCACAAAGAGAACTACAAGGGATGCCCCCACCCCACCGTGGAAGCTGCAACAGTGTCCTAATCCATCACAAAGGTCACTGCCGGGTAAAGTGAGGCCTCTGCTCCATCCTCAGGTCCTCCATGGCTAGCCTCTCAGCACTGGGAATCCCTGTTGGCCTTGGAAATGAAAGACCGTGAAATTGAACCCACAGAACCACAGAGCAGACCAAGAGAGGACAGCATGAGCCCAGCAGAGTTAAGACTGGAAAAAGCAGAACACGTCTATTTTTTCCAAAAGTTTGAGATGACCCCATATCTTGGCTTATTCATGCATTTAAGCTTGTCCTAAAGTGGACAGCAAAGCTGAGAGCTTGCATGTTTGGGGATGCAGTTGGCATAAAAGCTGTTCTCACCTGCATCCATTTCTTCCCTCATTTTTCTAATTAATAATTATATATAAATATAATACTACTGTATGAGGAGTCAAATTAGCTCTTTCTAAAAAGGCTATGCACAAACTTACATACTGTCAGGGAAAATAAAACTCTGTTCTTGTTATTTAGATTATTCCAGATTTTAAATAATTCACAAGAAACAATTTAAATTTATTTGATATTCCTTTAACCCCTTTGTGTGTGTGATATGTACATCGGCACTTGTGTGTAAACCTGTGCTTATTGCTGTGTGTGCATCTGTGTGTGCAAGTGTGAGAGAGGATAGCCCAATGTCAGGTGTTTTCCTTGACCTATCAGTGAATGAAGAGCTCACTGGTTGGCTGGACTGCCTGCCACACCTCTACCTGTGAGCTTCAGGGATCTATGTGCCAATGAACCACGTTTCTCTAGCACTGAAGTGACATATACACACCAGCCCATCAAGAGCAGCCTATATGTGGGTGCAGGGGACAGAAAGTCAGGATCCTGCTCTTGAAAAGTAAGTACTGTCCTTCTGAGCCATCTCCCCATCCTAAGCCTTTAAAAGGCTTTGCATCACGCCCTGGTTAACTGATGGAGGCGGGCCAAGCCCACTGTGGACTTGGTGTATCCCTAGGTCTGTGGTCCTGGCCTACGAAAGAAAGCTAACTTAGCCTGAGCCTGAGTTAGTGGGCTGGCAGACAGCACTCCTCCATGGTTTCCTCCTTGAGTTCTGGCTTTGATTTCCCTGGGAAGGAACCTGTCACCTGACCATTGCTTCCCTAAACTGCTTTTGTTCACGGTCTTATCAACAGAAAGGAAGCTAGAGCCCACCCGCCCCATCATTTGTGGTACTGCAGATGGGGAAAACTAAGTTGGGCTTTGTGACTCCCCATGTATTTGACTGGGAGATTTACCTCCTTTTGAGGGTGGAACTGAAGGATATCACATGTTCCGGAGTAATATTAGCATCACCAGTTGCCTGTATCCTATTAAATGCCCAGATATCATGGTACCAAACAATTTTGTAAAAAAAAAAAAAAGTCTTTGAAAATTAGAATGAAGATAAAAGTTATTGAACTTATTTCAATTATTCATTCAAAGAAAATGAAATTGTTCATTTATCAACGTGTGTGACCCTAAAATGAGAAAAATTCAGAGGGTTGCATACAATATCAATAGGAACCAGGAATAGAGATTAAAAGCATCTGCAGAAAACAAACGAACGAACACTACTTGGTATTTTTCATGCATCCCTGGTGCTTATTGTAAATTTTGGTTTTCAAATATGAGATAAGAAGAAATATAAAATGAAGAATATGGAATAAGCTTTTCAAATTTATGTTATGTTCCATTTATCAAGCTAGCAATATACTCAAAAGCGCTGCACAAAAGGTTTTAACAAAGAACTGCACTAATATAGACTTCTCTCTAAATCTGAATTCTTTTTAACTAAGTTGGAATAAGACGTTGTTTATTTAACAGAGACTGAATTGGCATGACCTCAGTTGAGAACACTCTACTAGAAATAGTGTATTTGAAATCAAGGAGTCAAACACACAACGAGTGACTATATTTACTGATTAAATGGGAGAAAAAAGCTTCAATCTTTGAGGAGACATATTTTCACAGTGAGGATGCAATATTTATAGCTCTCATTGCTGCAATGAATGTTTGTGGATAGTCATGCATGAGGGTCAAAAGTCACACCCACACTAGCGAATAGCTCCCACAAAAATCAAGTCCTCAGCTTATACGTGTTCCAAGCCTAAGAAGGGAAAATCCAATACCACACATGTAAAAGAAGCTTTCAGACCTAAGAAGGTATTTTCTTTACAGTGACATCCAGGAGTAACAATATTCCATTTCTCATGAATAACATAGAAATATGTGCAGACAGCTAATGGCTACAGTAATACTCTCTAAGAATTTAAATCCCTATGACTATTTAAATTTTTTGTATGCTATTCACCTCACCTCTGGAACTTCCTGAGTCATTTTGGGCTAAGAGTTTGAAATGACATAAAATTAAAAAACAAAAAAAAAACCTTTTGAGAAATTTAAACTGCTAAAGTAATACTTGTCAGGGGTATATAACTGAATTTTTTTAAAAAAGAAAACAATAATTGGTGTTTTATTTTAAATGACGGTTAACACACATCTATCGAAAAAGGACAGAAGGTTTTCTTACTATTTAGGGAGCATCTATTAAGTGCAATCATATATCTATGTCAACTTCTATTTATACAAGATGATTGCCTAAGTAAGTGGGGCTTTCAAACCCTCCCTCAATTAGTACCCCATCACATTAAAAAGACAATTTATCATGCTTGCAAGTTCCATATCTCTTCCCCAGCCACACCTGTGTGATGAATGAGCATTTAATGAACAAGATCATATGCTTGGTACCTCAGTAGAAACTGAGCATTACAATCTCACGTGCATCCGCAGTAAACTGAAGAGAGAAATAATTGTATTTAATTTAAAAATAGACAGGTATTTGGGAGAATTCTGAGACACATCAATTTTGAAAGAATCAATCTCCTTCACAATCAATAATGCTGTTTCTAATCAATGCTTAGAACTTAATGTGAGTTACCTTTTGAAAACTCTAGTCAAGAGTTAGACAGATGGTTCAGCAGTTAAGAGTATTTGCTGCACTTTGCAGAGGACCATGTTTCGTTCCCAGTACCCACGTATGTGAGTCATAAGCTAAAGCCAATGACCCTGGCACCAGGAAGATGTGAGGTCTTGGCCTCTGTGGGCATCTGCACTGAGAAGTCCATTCCCACACACAGCAGACCTCACTCGCATATTTAAAATAATAAAAATAAATAATAAAAGCCAGTCTGGTGCATTTAGGAAAGATAAACAGTCTATATTTTGACTACAATCCGTGGCCAACTCTTAAATTTTTTCTTTCATTTTTGAGATTATAATATGACATCATTTCTTCCTTCCCTTCACTCCCTTCAAACCCTTCCCTATACTCCTCCTTGCTCTCTTCTGAATTTTAAGAAGAAAGCTGATGTGATTTTGCCAATGTCTGGTAGAGAAGCCTTTAGACTTTGGGGGAAAGAGTTAATGAACTACAGACCTGAAAATACTGAAAGCAGTATTCATGGATAGACTGAAATTTCTGTACAAGAGTTAGAGTGGGTGTCTGTCAAGGGCTTATGAGAACAAATTTATGGAAAATAACTAAGAGTAAAGCTTTGTTCTTATTAAGAAACATGAATATGTATGTAATTTTAGCCAGACTAAATTAAACCAAAAATGAATAAATAAAAAAATAAGGACAATAATTGTTTTCACAAGGGAAGGATTTGCCTCCCGTCCCCCTTTTGCTTTGGAGTTTCAAAAAATAATTCACATTTTAAAATAAAACTGTTTGGAAAGAAACAAAAGGAAAATTGTTTGCAAAGGATCCCTATACAACCCAGCACACACATGCACGTATCCATACACATATGCACACACACTATGCACACACACACACACGACACATATGCATGTGGCAATAAGCACTTTAAATGGGGACAATCTGTAGGCTAAGCTGTGTTTGACGTGAGTATAATCCATGAACATTAGAGTCTGTGAACGCCCCATGTAGCTGCTGGGGTGTGGCTGTGTCCTCAATTGCTGCTAAGGTGATATTGACCTCCATTTGACTCTCTGAAGTTACATGAGCTGGAACTTGGACCAAATCCCATGTGTTTTGTTTTGTTTTTTATCAGTAACTGTATAAGCAGGCAACATATCATTGGTATGTGCACCCCTCTGTGCCTTCCTAGGCATGGTATATTAACATGTTCTCCCTAGCTAATGCTCAATCATCATTGTGAACCAACAGCAATAAATATATGAATTATACCTGTGGTTTCACTTTCATTTTCAATCTGATGGTTTAATTTGATTGAAGCCACTGATCATTATGGCTTTTTTATTTTTTTAAAAAAGCAGAGGAAATTGGTATTTGAGTTTTGACAAGCTTGCAAATTATGTTGTTCTTATGACTCTCATCCCCTTGAATCCCTGGTTCTTCTCCACCCTTTTGATATCCCCAAACCAGAGAGCAAGGAGCTACCCTTAAACAAATAATGCAATCTGGACCACTTCCATTAATAAATTTATTGCTATGAATTTATTCAGGCCTGTCATCTGTATAAGTATATACCTACCTATAATTTTAATGCTTTTTCTGCCCCTGAGAACTCAAATGTATTAATGGCATCCATTTCAAACTTTGGAACATAGTTGATGATGACATGGAGGTAACTAGCTAATATCAATACATCACCTGTATTTGGATCATAATTCAGAATCATCAGTATAAGACTACTAACTACTACCTGGTTATAGGCTCAAGGAACTTGGGGAAGATAGGGTTAGTGTTTTGCATTTGTTTTCTTAGTTCCAAGATTCTTTATATTAATGTAGAGAAGATACTTTAGGATGGAGATGCAGCTTACTGGAAAAAGGGCTGCATCCTTAAAAGCTGAAGCCTGGAATTTAGAACCCAGAACCTAAGTTAAAGGCAGATGGGTGTGATAATAGCCTGTAATTCAGGAGAAAGAAGAGACAGAGGATCCTCCAGACAAACTGGCTACTGATCCGAACTAGAATTGATTAGCTCTGGGTGCCCTAAGAGCAATCATGGAAGAAACATGATGTCACCTCTGGGCCTCCAAATGCTCATGTACACACATGAATGCATACCACACTCCTTTACTGACAGCTGGCCATTCCTTGGTGACAATGTGATACTCCATTTGCACAGAATGCCAAGAAAGTTAACCCTAGTAACACAGGACAATGTATGGTCTTTGTCCCTGATTCCTGATTCAACACTCCCTGCACTTTTGCAAGTGGGGAAGATGGATGGATTCTCTTGCAAGTTCCAATGAGGTGAACTTGGTGGGTTCCTGGATGGCCTCAGAATGCCATTTGGCCTCTGGAAACACCAGATATTTATGAGAACTTCGGAATGCTCAGCCCTACCTTTCAAATGTCCATAGAAGGGAGCAGGGACAAAGACTCAGACAAGTGGCCAATGACTAACTCAATTATGTCTATGATGCTAAACATCCGTAACAGTCAATGAATCAATGAGATTCAAGGAGATCTGGGTTGGATAACAGATCCATAACATCCATAACAGTCAATGAATCAATGAGATTCAAGGAGATCTGGTTGTGAGGGGGGCACATCCAGAGAGAGGATAGGCTTCTGTGTTCCTGGTAGTCAGTGGACCACAGTCCTGACCTTGCAGGAGTGCATTCAAGCAGTTATAACTAAAATATTTAATTCCTGAATACCTTGTGATATGCAGAGAACTGTGTTGAAAAAGAACTTACCATGGCAAAACCCAAATAGCTTCTAGACCTCAGTTTCTTAGGGCCAGCTCACACAATGAAAACATAAAGGTATTTAAAGAAATATCTATGGTTAGAAGCATGCAAAGTAAACAAGTTGATTTGTGTGTACCAGAAAAACAAGGAAGCAAAGTGGGGATGACATAGGCATATCAACAAATAAATAAGCCATCAAGAAGGGGTCTCCATTAGATTTGTCTTGAATAAACTGGGCATTAAAATCAATGACAGCAACGGATTATAACTCATTGGCTCAAACAGAAATCCACAAGCCCACATCGCCATATGTAAACACATGTGTAACCTTATGGAGTGGAATAATGACTCAATTCAAATTAACACGAGGCAAACATTTTTACTACTCTGAAATGGGCAAGCACCATTTCACAGTGGAAAATGCCTGGTATACAGCTCCAACACAGGGAAGAGGCCGATGCCACTGGAAATGAGAAAGGCCAGTTGAGTGTCCCCTGATATGATGCACTAAGATCAATGAGTCAATTCTCTGGCTGACCTGACAACCAAGCGCCATGTGCATCTCATGAAGCAACATCATGACGACATGTCCATGTCTATGGATGCTGCAAAATCACTGGCGTGTACCCTTCCACGTCGTCAGGCACGAAAGTCAGTGGAAGGATGTAGATTCAAGTGGCAATGGTGATGCACTGGTCTTGGGGTTTCTGCCAGTCTTTGACAGTTTTGCCTCTCTTGCCTCCTTCTGGGCTTACATCTTTCTGTATTTAATTCTCTCCTCCCTTCAAATACTCCAAAATATTAGATTTATCTGGAATCAATTACACTGAAACACTTTCTTAACCTCCAATGAACCTTGATGCTTGCTTTTATAAAATTTTTTCAACACTCTCAACCTATATTTTCAATTGATGTTAATGACCCCGGGATTACTACAATAACAGAATGGTGCTACCATCCTGGGAAAAACTGCCAGAGGGGTTAATCGAAAGGAAGTTTGTGAACCGTTTTCCAGCTTATGAAGCACTTCAGCTACTTGACGTCATCTCACGTCGGTGGGGCAGGTGGAAGACGCGTCTCACCTCACCTGTGAGGAAACGGAAGTGGGTCCCATCCTTACTGACTTCTAGCTTCAGGACTCCTGTGAACATCCACTTTGCAGTGTCACAGAAAGGAAGAAATCAATGACGGGGAGCAGTGCCCCGAAACGCGGCAGCATTGTGCCTACTGAGCAATGTGAATGAGTACCGGTCACATACGCGAGCAAGGCGGCTCTCTATCTTCTTCTTTGTTGTTCTGCTTCTTAACAAAAATGGATAGCGCTTTATTGTTAGTTGTGTATTGGGGGATGAGTTAGAAGTGAAAAGGAATGAACAAAATCAATGATAGTTGGTGGCGAATTCCATATATTTGAAACTCAACTTTACTGTTTTAATTAAATGGAAATAGAAGCTCATTGTTTTAAGGACATTAAAAAGACAATTAAAACCTGACTTTGCAACCCCCAAACAGAGCCCAAACCCATCTTTTCAATGTGGAATGCCCTCACCAACCAACCAACCACAGTTTAGAAGATTAAATTCTGATAACAGCTGATTGTAGCTAACTGCCTGCTTTCCAATTATTGCCCTGAAAACCCGACTAATTACAAACCTGCCACTCTGTGTTCTCCTGTGAAGTTTGGACAGTTTTTCTAGAGTCTGAAGTAATTGATAGAGTGGTGGACATGAACTCACAGGGAAATGGAAGTAAGTCTGAACACATCCCCAGTGATAATTTTAGGAGTCATTCCATATACACAAATGGACATTTAATAGTATCTCCCTGGATCCCACAACATCAGAAACATCTCTTCCATGTGGTCTAAAGAAGCAGAAGAGAGACTGACTTCACATTCATGAGGCTTGCACAAAGCTCCTCCCTCCATCAATTTCGTTATATGCTGCCTGTTTCTAAAGTGAAGTGAAAAACGATGTAGCCATGTGTCTGTCTGTCTGTTGATTCCCTATCTCTCTCTAGCCATCCATCCATCATTTAGCTAGCTAGCTATCATCCATTATCTCTATCTATCTATCTATCTATCTATCTATCTATCTATCTATCTATCCGTCCATCCATCATCTAGCTAGCTAGCTGTCATCCATTATCTATCTATCCATCTATCTATCTATCTATCTATCTATCTATCTATCTATCTATCTATCTATCTATCTACCTACCTATCTATCCATCCATCCATCCTATACTGAACTACCATCTATCATCCATCTTTGTATCACCTATTAATCAATCAATCATCATCTCTCAATCTCTTGCATCACATATGTATATATAGTCTATAAATAATATATACTAAAGTATATACTTTATAATATTATTCATTATATTAATGAAATCTATCAACATGATATCGATATATTTATATATAATAATATAATACTATGTTAAGTATGCAATTATATATCATGTATAACATGTTTTATGTGAATATATATTATATACAACAAATATGTCATATTTGTTATATAATTTGTATTTGTTATATATAATATATTATAGTTATTAATATAAAAATAAGTTCTATTAATATAATTAGTAGAATATTGTATTATATTAACACATATCCAAGGCACATCATAACCAAAGGAGAGGATGCATTTCTAGAACACTATCCCACCAGCTCATACTAATAATTTACATCTATGTTACAAATACACATTCTCATCCTTTACGCTTTTACTTTTGAAACTCCCTCACTCTAGAAAATAAGTTATTCTTTATAGCTATTTAAATGCAGTTTGAAGTTGGGATATGCTGAGGCTTACAAAATAGGCATTGGTCTATTGGTCTATTGGTCTATTGTGTAGCTATCTAACGTGGAAAGAAGGCCTTCCCCAAATATCTTTTTTCACTCCGAGTTTCCAAATTGGTTTTTTCCCTTTACCTCACTCGTAGACAGAAGTCTTGGTATTCTAGAAGCAGCTACTGGCGGCTGAACACTCTAATTAGGATACAGTCAAGCCCAAGCATGGAGTGGTGAGAGATGGAACCCATCTTTCCTTCTTCTAACTTCCTTCCCTTGTGTGGGTCGCTAACACCACTGGACCACTCTTCCTTTCTTGTGGAGTGAGTGCCGGAAGTTGTAAGAGAAGGGATGCCTGGCCCAGAGCAAACATTTAGCACACCTGAATTTTCTAGGAATTTGTAGAACTCCTTCTCGAGGGAAAAAAATACACAGATGAGTGCAAGAACTGGGGGGCTTCGGTGTCAGCAGCACCTTGGCAGGGAAGGTATTTGGGGGCTGTTGCTCTCTAGATCCCCGTCAGATCATTACAGGCAGAAGCTGAATCCATCATTCAGGGAGTAGAGCACAGGTCTGGAAGATGATTTCATCAAACCCTCTAGGTAAGGCCCTATAAGGACCTGTGTGTAAGTGGGTAGTCTAGTTCCCAAGTGTGTAATACAGAAAGGAAAGTCTTTCCCGGCAGATGTCTGCTATCCATGTACGAAGGGCGTGTGATTAAAGTAAGTACTCTGTGCTTACACATGCTAAACGATCTTTTCATGATAGAAAACATGCCTTGTTCTTTCCAAGATGGCTGTGACACTTGGCACCACTGTGGAACACACCGAGCAACGTGGTCAGCAAGAAGGACCTGGAGTATTGGATCAGACTATATTCTGGAAGTATTTTTCAAAGACCTGTAAACACTATAAGCCTCCTGTAACAAATGTCACAAGGAAGAACGTCAATTTTTCAGAGAGATGTAGCAGGCATCTCACGTCTCTTTTGCTTTTAGCATCTTTTCTCCATTTCTGGAGACAAATTCTGAGCGCACCCAATTAACTGTCTATTCAAGCACAACTATAAAAAACGCAAGCCATTCCTGGCCCTTCCCTTCAACTCCCTGCTCCATAACAATGCTGACTATATGAACGAACTCTCTCAAAGCCCTCGGGATCAAGAGTTAATTTTACTCTCTATAGTGCTGGATTATGGAAACAATTACACAAAACATCACTGATACCCACGCCAACATACATATCAATTTTGAGTAGAAAAAATAAAATAAAATGGCAGGACTTCAGTAATAGAAACCAGAATCAAGTTGGGTATTTTCAGCAGTGTGGTAGAAAAGATAAAGATTGCTTCTTATGTTTCATAAACTAGAATTGGACTTGGGGTGTCTCCAAGCCAATTCCCACAGCACTCAGGGAGCACAGCTCAGGCCTCTTCAATTGCTTCCATCCAATCCAAGCCTCATCCCTGGGGTCAAGGCTCACAGAGAAAGGTAGACGAGGAACAACATAAAACACGATTACTGCTCTAGTTCTCCCTAAGTGGACTAGGTAGCCATCACTTTGCCCTGTGTACCCTGCATTCCATTACTGCCCAAAGTAATAAATACTTCCGCCACCACATAAGCTTTCATCTTCAGGGCTCCTTTCTCTTCTCCTGATAAGACTGCCAACTCTACTCTCTGCAAACGAGCTCATGTGCATGGAAAACAGGGTGTGGGGCATCGCACAGCATCCAAGCTGGGAGGTGGCACACCGTCTACAAAATCAGAGGTGTTTAAAGGACCCAGAACTGATCTGGGAGATGCTGCCTAGAAGGAAGAGGTTGAAATTGAGCCATGAGTTGCCTCTACTAGCCTCACTTTGATTTTACAATACTTGAAGATTTGTAAGTAGAGGGGGGAGACCATGCTAATTATCTCTTTACAGATTTCTGTTTGCGAACATTAAACGTTCGCATTGACTTGGGCCAGCAGCACTAGCCAATATTAATGCTCCACGTATGTGGGAGTTGAGCATGTCATGTGTGGGACAGATGGCTGAAACCATCACAAAGCAGTCAATTCTGAAGTAAGCGAATTGCAGCTTGGGCTTCCTAGTCCAAAGAGTCACTAAATTCAATTTTTTTGCAATCAGTGGCATATGTTTGCATCTGTCTACAATATGACTTGGACTAAAACTGATCTGGCCATGGCATCCTGAGGACCAAGGCTATGCAATTCCTAGTGTTAAACTGATTGTGAACACCAGAGGGGGATAGGTTGACTAATTCCATTTGGGTGGGAGTGGGGGTGGGGAAGGGCAGCGTGGGTATCTATCCTATTTGCAATAACTGGAACAGCTGCCAAACAGTCCGGGGATTTTCTGTTTCTTTCTAACATGTCTAAACTCTAAAAACAGCGATTCATAGCAATATAGTAATTTAATAACAATGTTAGAGGTAAGAGACCACTTGAATGGACTTCATCTCCATCAACGCCAAGAGGCAATATAAACAAACAAACAAATAAATAAATAAATAATAGATGCTTGCTGTGGATCTGACACTGTCCAAAACATGTCCCATGGGTTGTCATTAAGATCAAGGACAATGACTGTGTTAGAGGAACACACGGACTTATGGAAGGAAATATTGGATGAAATTCTTCCTGTATATTGTTTTATAGGCCTGGAAATAAGGAACTGGGAAGAGAGAACCATGGTGGGATTCTTCCTGGGAGCAAAGCAAGCTGTAAGCACATTCTGGGGTATTTGAGTGACTGTGGCTGCTACGCGGACCCACAAATACACTGTGGTACAAAAGAAAATGCCAAGGAAGATCAGAATGCCTTGCAAATAAGAAACTATCAAAACTTCTAAAGTAATTAAGTAAGGAAAGCAAAAAGAGGCAAATAGAAATCTCTTTAGCTGGGGTTGGAGAGATGGCAATGAAGAGCACTTGTTGCACTTGTTGCTCTTGTAGAGGACCTGGGTTCAAATCCCAGCACCTAGGTAGAGGCTCATGACTATCTGTAACTCTAATCTGAGGGAAGTCAATGCCCTCTTCAGGCCATCAAAGGCACTGTAAGCACATGGTGCACAGACCTATGTGCAGGCAAAACTCCCATATATAGAAAGTAAAAACAAATCTCTTTAGTTGCATTATTGGGGAGGGTTTTACATACAATTCTCAACTACAAACACAGAAAGAATATTGCCCATGGAAACCTCAGTTTGTTAGACTAAGAAATAAAGGCTACCACTGGTAATGGGCTCGCTAGTGTCCTATCTCCCTGAGACAGAGGATTGAAATGTCCACTTGTCTGCCCAAACCGATATGCTTTTTGTTATTATGGGAAAGGCTTGAAGCTCAGCACCCCAAACATTTAGAGTCATGTTGAACCTCACATAAAATGAGTGAAATATCTTTCCTCTTTTCTGACTCAAATCTGACCTGAGCCTGATAAAGCCTGGCATCTGGAGTCTATCCAAGATGCTCTAAAAGAACTACATTGCTTTCTCATATTTCCTGTCATAATAGGTGAAAAGCAATGACTTCAATGGCAGCCATGTAGAGGGGAAAGTTTGTGGCATGAGGAAGTCACAATCCAGACATCCAGAGCTTTAACAAGATAGGAACCAGTCAGAGTCAGAGAGAAGGAACGGAGACAACAGTGTGAGAGAAAGGAACAGCCAGGTGGCAATAAGATGACAACAGGAACCTGGGTGTGACAGGTGACACCTGGGGCGACTCAAGATCCAGAGAACAGTGCTGAGAAAACAGCGTGAAGAGCAGAGACGTGAAGGCAAAGAGGAAAGTGGTAGGGAGCCAAGATCACAGCTCAGACATCAGAATAGAGTCACAAGTGAGGGACAACCATAAGAGGTCAAGTAGATTCAAGCACAAACTGGTTCAGTAGATATTTCCAAAGGACAATAAAATCTCAAGAGACTGTGTATCCTATCATCTATAATAGGAAAGAGAACTCTGAACTAGGAGTGTGACTTAATGACGTGTGTGTGTGCATGTGTGTGCACACATGTGTGTATGTAGACATATACAATATACACACTTATATCAACACAAATAAGTATGTATGTATGTATACATATATGTGTGCCTACATATGCAGACATGTATATATATACATGTGTTTATGTATATACATGTATGTATATGTATAAATATATATAGAGAGAGTGAGAGCGAGAGGGAATGGGGAGAGGGATCTGCTGTGTGTGTTCTTAGAAACTATACTTTTTTTAGAATGTTTAAAAACTGCTATTTACCATTTCTGATATAATTAATGGGGTGTTTATAATGCTTAATGCTGAAAATCCTCCAATTTAATTTTTTAAATGAATTATTTCACTTAATAAGGGAAAAAATTCCTTTCGATTTTGCCGGAGCTCCACAATTCGCCAAGTCTCCCATATTCCCAGCTATTAGCCCTTTCTTACAAAGAGCCACTTAATAATGTTCGGTCTAACAGCCTCATTTATTTTCCAGAAAATTAACTCAGTTTCAACTCTGATTAATGATTTCATCTAAATGAATCAAATTAAAAATTGAAAATTATATTTCAAAAGCCAAAGGAAAAAAATTGACCATTTCCAGTTAACAAATGATCCTTTCAAATATTAAAAGATGACCATGGCGAATGTGTGGTAGAAATGGGGCCTGACTCAGGCCTGCTGCTTATCTGCAGCCCCTAGAGGAGAGCTGGGGGGGAGAGAAAGGGAAGAAAGGAAGGGAAAGGGCACCCTATGCCGACTTAACACCGAGAGTCCCTGGGACGCCACACAGACTTCACTTAGGTTTTGCATGCTATCAGTATTCCCAAATAATAAGAGCACTTTCTGCTGGTTGAAGCTGGTGGGGCTGGAGAAGGCCTCAGTGGAAGGAGGTAGGAACAGGCCCTGTTAAAAAAAACCTCAGATTTGGAAGAATAGGATGCAGTGTTGTCTGGGATGAAAACAGCCCGTGAGAAAAACAGTGTCCCCAACACGTGTGTCTGTGTGTGTGCTGGTCAGACAACAACTTTTGGGAACTAGCCTCTCCTTTCAGAGTGAGCTGTAGGAATCAAATTCAGGTCAGCAAGGACATTTGACACTGAGCCATCCAGTTGGCCCTGATATTATTTTTTATAATCCACATTGGGCCAGTGCCTACAGGTGCACAGGGGTGAAAAGGCAGAGGATGAGGTTTTGCTGTCAGTGAAGCCACTCTGAGAATGACTGTAATGACAGGCACACATCCATGTGCTATTTATACAGCCCAGAACTCACCACACACAGGGAACTCTACCATGAGGTAGAGTTTGAGAGCTAAGACACCTCAGCGCCATTTGTTTGTATCCACGGTACTCTCTTGGGGGAAGCTGATGATGGGAGGGCAGAGGGTTATGGCACTTTGTATTCTGTTTAGCTAGGAACATAATAGGAACTGTTTCACAATAAAGGCTTCAAAGGAACAAAAAGATAACAGGATCCCAAAAGAGAGAGAGACCCTTTGAGGACTGCAGAGTGACTGTTGGTATCCCTAGTGCTATAAAAGAACACCGGGAGCACAGATTCTCTACATTTTTTACCAGAATTCCTACTCAGCTCAATTCGTCAAGAGTAGCTAATGAGCTGGATGTGGTGGCGCACGCCTTTCATCCCAGCACTCAGGAGGCAGAGGCAGTGGATCTCTATGAGTTTGAGGCCAGCCTGGTCTACAGAGAGTTTCAGGACAGCCCAAGTTACATAGTGAGACCCTGTCTCAAACTAATAGACGGATGGATGGATAGATGTATGTATGTATGTATGTATGGATGGATGGATGGATGGATGGACGGACGGAATGATGGATGGATGGACAATGGATGGATGGATGAAATAAAGAAAAGAAGCGAATGAAGAATGATTGTGCTCAAAGCCAGTCACAAAAAGTGAGGAGCTTCCTGGTAGGAAGCTTTCTGTCCTTTATGTGGCTTCTGCACCATCCTTCCCTGAAATACCACACCTCAGCCTGTGGGGAAGGGAAGGCTGCCTCTGCCTCCCTTTAGGTTCGTTTCTGGGACTTGGCACTGCAGATCATTCGGGGCTGCACAGAGGCCTGAATGTGCACGGGTGTGCGTGGGAGCAGTTAGACAGAGGTGCAGGGATGGGTGGGATTCTAGGCTGTCAGTCCCCGTTCCCAGCCACCTCCATGTTGCTCGGGGACTCTGGCGGGCAGCAGGCCAGGGCTCCGTTTGCACAAAGGGCTGCTGGCTGGAAGAGGCTCCCTGTGAAGGAAATTTAGTTGGCAGCCAGTAGCACTCTGAGCCTCCCAGGGGCTTCCTCTAGAGATTTGAAGAGACTTTCTTGGCTCGCCAGGGAGGGTACTATGTGCAATAGCTCAGGCTGGTATCCAAACAAGAAGGCCACAACAGCCAGAAAGGGAATCTCCCAGAAAACTCAGCCAAAACTCTGGATACACAAGAGGGTGTATTCTTTAAAGCAATAACTAAGGAGGTATTGACCACTATGAGTTGCTTTGTTATAACAGAATAAAAGCAACTTTGTGGTGAATAAATAATAACGAAAATTATTCTGGGCAAGAAATAACGCGCTAAGATTTTTATATTTAATGCAAATTGCAGTCCCTCCATTGCAGTCTCTTTACTGGCTAATATTCCCCCAGTTCTCTGTGATAGCCCTTGTGTGAACTCCTTCCTGGTTTACAGGTTGGAAGAGTATTTTATTAATTACCATAATAGGAATCAGATATTATTACCAATGATTTACAAGGGGACATAGACACAATATCGGAAGAAGGAAGTGGGTGAGGGATGGAAGAAAGGGGGAAGGAAAAGAAGAAAGGACCCAAAAGAAAAGGGGAGAGAAGGAAGGAGAAGGGGAAGGAATTATTTTGCTATGTGACTCATTAGATATTACTAGTTATGTGCACAGCTTTCTATAGCACATTTTATAAAATTCTATATTCAATGGCATAGTATATACATTACCATTCCAAAAGGAAGAATGAGGGAATATTGAGAAATACTGGATCAAAGAAGAACCAAAATCCAGCAGAGCGAATTCCAAAACCTGTAGCTTCAGGGCTGATGTCAAAGGGCTTAGGTGGCTCTGCCCCTCCATGCCATTGTATGTTAGAAGTATGTAATTTGCTTTTTGATTTTACAGGTTGTTATGTTACAATTAATAGATTGTCTTAAGTTTCAAAAGAAACCTTGGACTTTTAAAATGTGTTGGGACTTGGAAGGCTATGGTGACTTTTGGAATTGGACTAAATGCATTTTTGCATTATGATATGGTCAGGAGCTTAAGGGAACTAGGGAGTGAGGTGTGGTGGTTTGAATGAGAATGACCTCCTTAGGCTCATATGTTTGAATACTTGGTTCCCAATTGGGGGAACTATTTGGGAAGGATCAGCAGGCCTGGTCTCAATGGAAGA